>VZTL01011856.1:0-37561 GCA_013400535.1 Scopus umbretta
CTCTCATTAATTTTATGTTAACACCTGCACAATGAAAAAGCTGTGGAGAAAATCATCTCCTTTTCAGGGAGTCTGGCTTTAGCTGCTTCTGGATTTCTGTACCTTTGGAAACTGGGATAAAGAAAATGAGGGAGCTAGTCTGAGCGGTGCATGGTGCAGTTCCAGTATTTCTCATAGTGTCTAATAGCACCTCACAGATGTCTCTATTTCTGACAACATCAAAAATTCATTGAGAAGATAAGAATAAACACAAACCCAGGTTCTCCCACTGCATACACCACTGTGAGATCAAGGATCTGGACATTGTGGGCTTTAAAGCCCAAGGTTATACGACTGGCTAGAGCTGTTGCTTTTGTAAACAGAGAAGCCTCAGGGTTTCTCAGGGATCTCCTCCTGGAGCCACCAATGCTTTTCGACTTACAAAATTTGTCCTTCTGTCCTTTGTATTCACCTGCACCCCTTGCTCTCCCAAGCTGACACCGCTAATTTTATTCCTGGGAACCACAGCAAAGCATCCATACAGATGGAGTCTTTGTTAGCCCAAGTGTTGGCTTATGTTTGTCGTGTTTATCATGTCTCAAGTGTGTCTACACTGCCGATAGGAGCAGGGTGGGTGCCGAAGCCCATTCCCAGCAATAGTTTCCCAGAGGTGGATGTTGGCTGTCCGCAGCCTTGAGTCAGTGTGGAGCAAACAGCAGTGCATTGGGGCTTACAAGTCCTTCTGTAGCTATTTTTTGTTGATGAACTCCCATCTTTTGGCAGAAAGTATTAGTATTCATCTCTCGACTATGACTTTGCTCTTGTCCCATTCAGCTTTTTTCCACTTCCATTGCTCTCCAGTTGTCTGATTTACCCTGTGAGATATCTCCATTCTGCTCTGCATTAATTACATCTCTCAACCTCAGATCTATAGCAGATTTTGTCAATGACCTCTTCATTTTTGGACTAAGTCATTAATGAAAGTGCTAAACCAAGCGGCACCAACCCACCTCATGGCTAGCCTGCCCCTGTGGGGAGCAGGGAGAGCAGGCAGGTGAAGCTAGTTTGGGTTGGCACAGGTGGGGCTTGTGGGGCTTTTGGAGCAGGCGGAGCTAGCTGATTGTGTGGGAGACTGATTTGCTGGTGGGGAGAAGAGGGAACAGCAGATATATTTGGGATGTGCAAGATCATAGTGAGTCTACTCTATCTCAGGAGTAACCAGCCTAGAGCTTGCAGGTAGGTGTGGAGGAACTCCTGGGTTGGGGTTGTGCTGGGAGGAATGAGCTGTTGTGGGCTGGTGAGGTCTTTTCCACCATGTCATCCTGGGATAGACCTGCTGCTTCCTGGCTATATTCCTGTGATGGGGTGGCTAGGACAGCCTGCAGCTTGGTCCTGGGGGGCTTCCCTGTGGCTCAGCCTCCAGAGGGGCAGGTTGCCACAGTGCTGTCTTGTACTTGTGTATTTGCTAATGTATTTAACTGATGATTGCTCTGCCAAGAATCATAGTATTAAGGTTGGAAAAGAGCTCCGAGATCATCTAGTCCAACCCTCAACCCAACAACACCATGTTACTAAACCATGTCCTGGAGTGCCACATCCACGTGTTTTTTCAATACCTCCAGGGATGGGGACTCCACCACCTCCCTGGGCAGCCTGTTCCAATGCCTCACCACTCTTCCAGTAAATAATTTTTTCCTAATATCTAATCTAAACCTCCCCTGGTGCAACTTGAGGCCNAGAACTTGTGGTCTGCAAAGGTAAAGCCTTCATGAGCCTTGCTGCAGGCATCTCTTGCCTCTGGAGTGGAGAAAATGTTTATTCTTCTGCCTTTTCTGGTAATAGGGAGGCAGTGGTGAGGCTGGCTGCTGCTTGATCTGCCAGTGCTGGGGAGGAAGGGGCATCCCCAGTGGAAGGGAACTGGCTGGTAACTGGCATCTGGAGGCTCTGCCCACCTTCAAAAAGACAAACTTTTCTCAGTGTCAGAAAACACTGATGCCTCCCAGAAGAGGATGTTTTGCTAAAAGAAGCTGAAATTGGCTGTTAGCTTGTCTTAGCTTTGTCTTGACTTGAATTTCGTGTTATTTTAGTTTCAAGGTGGCTGCCACTAATCCTGCACAATAATTGGCACTGTTTTGCAAAAGATTTTGGCTTGTTGAGTGGGGTTCTGTGCATTGTACTGAATGTGTGCAACCTAATTCTTAATGTGTTTTGCCATCCTTTGTGCAACATCAGTAATAGTAATTGTGAAACCTCAATCATTCTGAGAACTTCCCACATGAAAAATTCTGTTTTCAGAGGTGGTGTCCCCTGCTGTGTTCTCTGCCTGAATTTATGCCCAAAGGTGCCTGGTCTGTGTGAGATGCAACTGTAATACTTGTAACCCGGGATAGCTATGTATTCTGGTTGCCCCTTTCTTACTAATATATGGATGGCTCATATGAGTTTCCATCATCTGCTACATCTTTGCCCAGATACACATTGACTATGGTGGGTGGGAGGGAGAAGATAGAAATTTCCACTCGCCCCAGCAGTAGGATTTTGCGTTTCCTGTAGTTATTTTATGTCACTACAAAATGAAATGCAGTTGTACCATCGGGGCAAGTGGAAACTTCTGGCTTCTTCCTGTTCCTCTGGTTTGGACACATGCAAACTCTCAAAAAACCCAACCAAAAAAGCCCACATGGGCTGGATGCAGACATTGCTTATGCCCTTGGCAGTCAGAGAATCTGTCACTTCTTTGTGATGCTTCAGCTGCTGTGCAGCTGCTGCCAGGATGCTTGCAGGGCTGGAGCTTGGGGTTCTGTGGAGAAGAAGGGGTAAATCCAGGCTTAGGGTGAGACATGTAGGTGCTAGGGGAGCACTCAGTCAGGAAACTTGAGAAAATGAGTCCTGTAACTCTTTAACCTCTTCTATGTACTGAAATTTTCTTATACGTCCGAGTGGATTATTTGTGGTGTGTGTAGTGATCTCTTCTACAGTGCATAAAGGGCATTGACACAGTGTCACTGGGGTATTCATGGTGCAGATGTTAACATAAAATTAATGAGAGTAAGTGTGACTACACTAGGCTAGGGTTATTTTTTAGTGCACTAAAAATACCCAGCAACGGGACACTAACTTGAATATAAGGCTAGTGACTCCTGTCAGTCACCAGGATGAGTAAAAAGAGATGAACGTTGGCAGCTGGACATGCAGCAGTCTCTCTTCTATGTACACTTTTTTTTTCCTACTTACAAGCACATTTTTCTGTGTAGGTGAGGAATGGTGCTCATCTTGAAAGCACTCACTTCTGAAAAATGTAGAGCTGTTGTCAGGGAATGCCAGGGAATTCTGCAAATACACTGACTGATAAAAAATGGCAGCAGTTAAACAGCCCTTGAAAAATTGCCTGTCAGGAGACTAAGTCTGTGTTTTTAAACTGACCAGTGACAGCAAACAAAACTAACTTTTGATTCTGACTTGCTTGTTTTTATTTTTTTTGGTAGTGAATAGGCGACAGCATTCCCTCAGCCTAATTTGTCAGTTTAAGGAATACATTTCTCTTTCATTGAATTTCTGCTATTGGGTAATTAAATAAAGCAAACTTCATCTGCAGTTCATGGAGTACTCCAGAAGTTGGTTTTAGTGGATAGCCAAGTTGTGGGATGCACCTTTCTCTCATTCCTTGTATGAATTTGCACTATTGTAAGCTTGGCTGATGACATGCATAAAGTCCATATTCAGAAGGGCTGCCAGTACAGTATAACTTGCTTTGACAGACTTGACGTCAAATGCTCATCATTTCTCCCTGGTTTTATTTCAACTTTGATTCATGTGGTTGTGGTGGTCCCAGTTAACATAAGGATTGAAATTTATCATCAAAATGTGCACTTTGCCCCTGAACCTTGAATTTCACAAATTAGCACAGAAAACAATCGCATACAACTATTTATTTAAGGGACATTCAAAGACTCTGACAGACACTTTCTTCTCTGCTTTAGCTTTTGCTCTGTCCCTCTGAGATGGGTTATGGAGTGCTGCCAAGATGGTCCCCCTAAGTGTACAAGTGCGTGTTGCCAGGCTCACCCCATTAGCTCTGCCTGCAACAGCATCCATGCTGCTTTGTGGTATATTGCTACAGGGAAGTGATCTGGACTGAAATTGGGATTTGGAGAACAGATCTTGTGTAGGGACCTCCTTCTGCAGCCTGCATCACACAGAAATGTTTGTGGAAACACTTTGCTGTCTTTTTTTTTTTTTCCTCTTTGAGATGAATTTCTGTAGGGTCAGGGTGCCACTGCTAGCAGCTAGCAAGCATTTACAGTTGGAAAAATTAAGGCAATTATTGTGGAAATGGTATTGTCAGCTGAAAAGCTGATCCTGAGATAATAAAGCTGGACATTAGCTAGCCTTAAATGAGGATTCCCCCAGCCTGAAATCCTATCCTCCTGCCTGGGAGCACCAATTAAGTCAATGTGCACATATAATTCTGCAGTTGGGCTTCAGGCAGCTAGAGAATACCTTTGTGAAGGATGGAGGCTGTCCTGATGCATGTAGCCTGTGCCACTGTCTGGGCTGTGTCTATCCTTATCTTTCTCCATTTTGGAGGTGAGCATGACACACTTCATGCACTGGCACTACCTGGAAGACAAGAAACTTCTTCCAAGTGAAAAGTCACATGGCTGATCTTAATTTTTTTTAATTTTTATTTTCTTCTGGTACAGTGTGTGCTCATCCTGCTGTGGCAGGCTCTCCATGCTTGTGCTAGCATATGTGATGAGCTGAGGCTCAGCTGAAGGCTCCTGCTTTGGGAGGACAACCTGGCCCAGGAGGAGGAAAAGATCCTGGCCATTTCCCAGGGCTGGGGAGTGAATCCTGTGTGGGATGTGCCAACAGGTCCACAAGTATTTCTGGGGGCAAATCTCTGACTTGTACACATAAGTGTGGGTGCAATGGCAGAGCTGGGCAGGAGCAGCCAGCTTGCTCCTGCTGCTGGGGAATGCTGTGCTGGTGTGAGAAAGCTCAAACTAGTATTTGCTAATGGGCCTGGCAGCCTGTGGGGAGGCTGTGGTGGGGTTTCTGATCATCTGTGTGATTGGAAAAGAGCACTGCAGCTGAACCCCTCCTTGGGCTGTCCCACCTGAGTGGGACCTGGTGCTCCTTGGGTCTGTGCTGCAGGTGTGGCACAGGTGCTCCCTGAGACACAGGATCCTGAGTTTTGCTGGCTGCTGAGGTGTGAAGGCCCTCAAGTGACCACCAAAATGTCACCATTATTTCTAGAACAAGATCAAGCAGGTTGTTTGTGCAGCAAGCAATGCTAATAAAAGCATCCGCTGTCACGCCTATGGAGCACAGACAGTTTCTGTGCTCAGACCTCTGTTACAGAGCATTGGGGCCACTCCAATAAGGAAATACTCAAAAAAAAAAAAAAAAAAAAAAAACCAAAAAAAAAAAAAAAAAGCTCATTCCTTAGTATGTTTCACTTGGTCCCCAGCTGAACACTTTTGGCTGATAAACAGCCCTGCTGCAGCATCAAGCCTCCTCTTTGGGCTACTGCTGCAGATGAATTGCACCAGCCATAGCTCAAACACCTCCTTTTTGCCTTCCTTCAACATAAACAAAATTGCTTTTGCTAGACCAAGTACTCAAAAAACCCGCAGACAAACAAACAAAAAAAACCCCAACCACCACAAACCCAAAAAACAAACAAAACAACCAACACCCCCCCCCAACACAACCAAAAAAACCAACCACAAACAACCCAACCCCAACACCCCACAAAACCAAACCCACACACACAAAAAAAACCCACCCCAAAACAACCCCCTCTAAGACCAGCCAGATGTTTTGAGCTGATTTTGTACCTGCCTGCTCAGTTTTTGCCCAGATTCAGCACTTTGAGGCCACCACCTCCACGGGGTACTTCACTGCTCTCTGAAGTGCTTCTTCACCCACCCCTCCTTGCCCCCGTAGGATCCTTTCCAGGTTGCAGTGTGGAGGAGGGAGGAACTCTCCTCTCAGCCTCGGGCTGTAGCAGCCCGTTAGCGTACACCTGCAACAGAGCAAAAGCCTTTACTATCGCTGGTCTGCATCCCCCTCTTGTGGACAGGCTTCCGAAGAGCATGGAAGGTCGCAGCGGTATTGTGTGGCTCGGCACAGCTTGTGACTGATACACATTAATTGCTAGGCAAGCGTGTTATGTGAACTAATTATTAAAGCACACTGGATTTGCCTTCTCTGGGGTGGAACGCCATTGTGTGAAGCAACCTCAGGCTGGCCCCGTGAGTAAATGTTGCTGCAGAGGAAACCAGTCGTTACACTTGCCTTTGGCGATGCAGAACTAAAATTTTCCAAAGCTGCCTTTCACGTTTTGACTGTCACTTGCTACTTTTTTTTCTGTTGCTAATATGTTGCATTTTAGCAAGCGAAATGCTACTGATTCTTATAGTGCTGTGTAAGTTTTTGGATGTTTTAACACAGGGAAAACCAAAACTAAACTTAGTTTAGAAAGTGCATATATTAAAGCTGCAAGACCAGTAACTTCAGATTTGCCTGCATGGTTGTCATTCTATTCTCTGCCCTTGCTGCCTTACGCATGATAAACTGCAATAAATCTGTGCCTTGGTTAGTTGTGGTATAGCTGATCTGCTTCTGAGGCAGTACTTCCAGGATTGCCTTGCTGAAAGTCTTATTCTTTTTAACTTTGCTTTAATGACATTTATGTTTGTTTTTTTTTCTTGACCGTTTAAATCTTTTGACTGGAGTTCTGGAGAGAAAAGCTGAGCCAAGGAGACATGATAGCATTTTGCTGGGTAGGATTTTATAAGTGCAGCAAAGCATGGCAACACTTGCACCAGTTCTAACTATCGAGATTTGGTTTCATCTTTCCAGATCTTAAAGTCTGTTTATAAACATGAACTCTCCTGCTTTAGGTTATTTATTTTAAATCAAGTGCACTTAAAATGTGTCCTTTTTGTATCTCTCAGCCTGCCTGGACTGCAAAAAGCTATGGGAGAGGAGACCATGAAGCGTTCCTTTGGGCTGGGACTCTCTGGTCTGGCATTGTCAGTGGCAAGGGGTTTCTCTCTAGGGCTCCTCAGTGCTATGCAGGAGGCTTTTCTAGTTTGGGAAGAAGCATCTTAGAAATAATTTAAAAAAAAAAAAAAATAACAAAACCCTGTAGGCATGGGGAGGGCAGTGTGATGGGTGGGAAGGGAGTGGTCCTCAGCCAGCTCAGGTCTTTGCACTGCTGTGGTTGGTTCTTGTTGCCTTACAGGAGTTAGGAAACCTCTTGCAGAAGGCAAATGTACCATCTCACCAAATGGTGTTACACTGAGACATGAAGCTAGGTGGCAGAGATGAGTCGTTGCAACTACAATTTCCATGTCGCAGGGAAGCTTCCTAACTCAGCTGAGAGCTTCTCACTCCCTGAGAGCGTAGGAGGCATCCTGCTAGCCTCGAGAATGATGTTTGAGAGCCATTCAGGAATGGGGGAATTGATGTTTGCTGCTAAGAAATATTCTCTTCATATAGGGCTTGACCATTAAAGACACTTTGAATGTGTTAGTTATCCACTGAATATTTATGCCGTTTTTACCCTTATTTTGTAGGGGGAAATACACCAGGAAACAAATAATTTCCTAAGTGCAAAAGCTGTATAAAAATATATTCTGAGGCTAAGCTCTCTCTTAAAAAGTACAGATAGCTGATCAACTAAAAAAGATAAGACACTCTAGTTAAAACACTTGTCTAATAACTTACCTAACTTTGTGTTGGATAAGTACGTGGTTAGTTTAAAAGCTGCTTCTCTTGAACCTGGCTCAGGTTTCCCAAAGGAACATTTTTGGCAGAGGGGCAAATACTTTGGGAAGTCTAGAATCTGATTATGCAATCTAAAATATTAACTTTGTAGTTGTTTTTATTTACTCTTCAGAGAAGAGAGAGCTGCTTTTGTTGGGGTGGTGGTGGGGGGGGAAACAAAAACAAAAAACAACAAAATGCCCTGGGTATAATTTTGTGACCTAGGATAGAGGAGAGATTATATGAACTAAATGGTCCTAGCAGCACTTAGTAACAAATGCACACACAAAATCTGCATCAATATTGTTCCTTTCTTTTGTGAAATTTCCTTTAAAACTAAAGCAGATGATCATCATACCCAACATAGCTTTCTAATTTGTGCTTTCACTGCAGTTTGTTCTTCTGCTGTCATGCTTGTGATGCTTCTCCAGCTTTCTGGGCATTAGGCTGTTGCCAGCTCTCAAAGCTTATTGGGAACAAATCCTCAACCCTTAGCACTGCGTTTTAAATGGGAAGACGTTGGAAGGTGGACTGGTGCTGTGCGAGACCTACTGATGGCTCAGGCTTAGGACCAAGCTCTCGACAGCACACTGGCACATTGACCTTCTGGTAGGAGAAAAGGGCATGGGGGATGAACTGCTGACATCTGACTAGGTGGTTGGATTGATGCCAGCAACAGGTCACACAGGTACCTGCCTGCTTAGGGGTACTCAGTGCTCCTCTGGGCTGGGTGGATGGTCTGTAGCACTGTGCCGCTGGTCCAGCCTCACACCCACCCTGTAGTGCCCTGGGCTGGGGTGCATGAAATGTGTCTTCCTTCCTAAGGTGGAACAGCATGAAGTTTAGCATAACCTCCTTGCCAAAGCGAATGCTACTACAGCGCACCTGCGGCACGTGGTGGGGGTACTGCTTCATTCTGACACAACCCAGCTGCATCGGCCGGTCTCACGTTGAGTAGGCTGTGTCAGTGGCAACCTGCCCATGGAACCGCTGTTCCCAGTCTTCGTGGGGAGAAAAGCAAAATCAAGTCTATTGTAGACAACTTTGTAACTGTGTGTTGTTCTTGCTCTACTCCACGAGCTGTTAAAGATATGCGTTTGTTTTATTTAACTTGCAAATGTGCGTATGTGCAATGGTTACCATGGCTTTTTCTTATCCCTGCTTTGCCCCCACAACCTCTCAACTTTTCCCCTCTGTACAGGCTCCATGTGCTGCTCCCTGGACAGGGAGCCCTTAGCCTCTGTTCCAGGGGGGAGTGTTGTCCATGGAAATGGGCAGCTAAACCCCTTTTCCCTGGAAAACCAGGCTAGGATTTTGAAACAAAACCAACTTATTTGGTAATCCTTTTGTCATAATTCCCAGGGCAGGCTTTGCCTTCAGCACTGGGGGAAGAGCAAGGCACAGGCCAGAACAAGGCACATCAGGGCAAAATGTCTCCGGAGTGAGATTTACTTACATTCACAGTGAGTGAGCATGTATTGTTCTTGTGCTGTGTGTTTTCATTTTTTTAAGGGCAGGAAAAGATTTTGTAACCTTCTGTGAAGAATAGCCTCTCCTTCTGCAGCTTTGACTCACAATGTTTCAGTTTCCTCCCCTGAGCTTCCTCCAGGAGCTCTTTCAGCCACAGATGCTTTGCATATGTGGGAAAAGCATGAGTTTGTTCAGGAATGGAGCACCTTGGCCTTCAGAAAGTTTAATTGGCTTTCTATTGCCAGTGCTGCTTATGAATTTATTCTTTTTTCATATGATGGAGAGGGTATAAAACTTAGAAAAAAGGTGACTTTTCAAAATTAGTAAAAGGGTTACTGGAGGAAATGTGTATGTTTAGCAGCAAGATCAAAGAACAAAAAATGGTCTTCAGGCACATTCCTCCCTCCTCCTCTTCCCCATCAGGCTTTGAGGTTCCAGACATTCAGTGCAACACTTCCCAAATGTTCTTTCTTGTTTGCTAAGGGAACAGCACTTGTGGGGCTTTACTGGATGCCCGTCAATCTGTTGAGCAGTATTATCCTAAAAGCATTTGAACTATTGCTCAGTTTGTTGCATGTGAGCAGGAAGACACAGGTGTCCCAGAGGTGAGGAAGCAACTGAGATTTGAGGAACTTCTCAGGGAGAAGACCTGGAGTAGGTCTCCTCGCAAGGCGGCTGCTGCACGCCCAGCCCTCTGTTTGACCCTGTGTGTGCTGACCAGGTGCCTTAAGGTGTGCTGGAGCATGTAAGCAGGAGCACCTGGTGTGATGGGAGGGTGTAGGTGCATGGGCTTGGGAATCCATCTGAAATTGGGCTATCTTAGTTCTGTTGTGCAGGGAACAAGTTACCTGTGCTGTTTGAAATGCCTTTTTCTACCCCCACGTGCTCACTTCTGAGGTCAAGGAGATTATAAGTAGAGAGACTGTGTAATTCTACTTGTTGGCAAAAGGGTATAGACTTCACTGAACTTGAAGTAAATAGAAGGAAAATCAAAGGTCAGAGAGCTAAGACTTGGATTGTTTTTTCTTGCATGAGTGTTACTAAGGTGAGTTACATACTCCTTCTCCACAAAGATTTCACCTTGATACTTCATATTTCACAATAAAGCCATAATTGTCTTATACAGCTTGAGCAGAATGCTGATCACCAGCTTGCCCATGAGTTTCAGGGGTAGTGCAGCTCTTGAGATTATTTATCCCATCACTTCACATGGGGACCATTAAAATTCAGACTTGTCCCATGTGAGGATAATGCAAGCTACTCTTTGAATCTTTCTGTAATATTAATAATAATCAACAGATACCGGGAATGAGCCTGAGGGAGAGAAATTGCTTCTGGACAAATATCTTCAGCTTAAGCGCTCATGGAATATTCCCAGGGCTGCTCTGCCCTGCTTTCTGCGTCACTCTGGAGCTTCTGTCTGTGACCTTTCCTAGGCCCAGTGCCTTGTTATGGGGTTGAAAAGCCCTTGGATGGATGTATAATGCTTTTTCATTGTTTATCTACTACTTTCTTCTTGGTGAGATGAGACCTCTTAATGAGCATTTGGAAGCTATACAGCAATTTAACTTGAAAGTTAGTGATGCTTTTAAGCCCTAGCTAAATAGTTGTTCATGGGGGCCAGACTGAGGGGATGGAAACTGGAGTCAATAACAAGGCTGGGCGGGAATTCACTGATAAAACAGCTTTTGTTTGCTTGTGGGGGGAAGGATGGTTTGTCAAAATGGAGGGGTGTGGATGAACGGCAGGTAATGCCCTGGGAGGGGGGGTTGTGCCTGGGTGTCCCTGGGGATATCTCCTGTGCTGGGAGTGCCGCAGCTCCCCACTGCAGCACAGCCAAGCCCCGTTCCAAGGCTCCTGGTTTAGATACAGCTGCTAAACTTTGAACAGAAGTGCTCAAACTAAAATATTTCATGGATAGCTTCTGCAGCAGTTTTGCTTGGTTTGGATTCTCCCTTCCATAGGGAACTTTTACATTCCAAAACTGAACAAAAATATAGGTTCACAACCACAGTTCCCCAAATGAAAAGGCACAAATCCTGGCTGTTCAGTGCAGTGGGGCCTATGTCTGAGGGAAGTGCTAGAAAACAATATGTGATAATAGCAGAAGAAATAAGATATCTGAGTTTTATGAATACAATATCATAAAAAAGTTGATGAAATAACTTTTTGATTGAGCAGCATGGCCTGTATATCAGCAGAGGTAATCTATCAGTGACCAGATATGTCACTTTGACAGCCAGTAGCTATAGCTGTTGATCTAGCTGGGTAAACTTTGTATCCAGTCACCAGATTGTGTCACCATACAGAAGCCATACACGTGAATTGCCGAGTACGTGTGTTTAACAGTACTGTAATCTGCATAATTCAGATCACTCTGTAAATGATTCTTTTGGAATCGCATGAAGTCACTAAAGTAACTGAACAACACACAGCTGCAATGCTGAGGTTCAACATAAAATACAAAGTGTTCAGTATGTTACAAGGTACCAGTGCCCTCTGAATAAGATGATATTCTTGCTTTGCAGAAGCATTGATTTTATTGTATGCAGCCTGGGATGCTATAGAGGCTGCAGTAAAAGATCTGGAAATAAGAATCTGTGGAATAGCCACTCCAGTTTAACTTTTTTTTTTTATATTGAACCAGGTTCAAAGGACCTACATGTGGTAAGTAATCATGGAATCATAGAATTGTTAAGGTTGGAAAAGACCTCTGAGATCAACTAGTCCAACCATCAACTCCCCCCTCCCCCCCAAAAAAAAAACCCCAACAAAAAAACAACAAACACACACACAAAAAAACAAAAAACCAAACCCACAAAACAAACAACAAACAAACAAAAAACCCCAACAAAACACCAAACCACCATGCCTGCTAGACCATGTCTGGAAGTACCACATCTAGACATTTTTTGAACACCTCCAGGGATGGGGACTCCACCACCTCCCTGGGCAGCCTGTTCCAATGCCTCACCACTCTTTCAGTAAAGAATTTTTTCCTAATATCCAATCTAACCCTCTCCTGGTGCAACTTGAGGCCGTTACCCCTCGTCCTATCGCTGGTTGCTTGCGCAAAGAGGCCAACACCCTCCTCAGTACACCCTCCTGTCAGGGAGTTGTAGAGAGTGATAAGGTCTCCCCTCAGCCTCCTCTTCTCCAGACTGAACAACCCCAGTTCCCTCAGCTGCTCCTCATGAGGCTTGTTCTCCAGGCCCTTCACCAGCTTTGTTGCTCTTCTCTGGACACGCTCCAGCACCTCAATGTCCTTCTTGTAGTGAGGGGTCCAAAACTGAACAGAGTATTCGAGGTGTGGCCACACCAGTGCCCAAGGTGTGCGAGGGTCATGCTCTGAGAGCTAGAATGTCATTCTGTTGTGAAAATAAAATCTGATTTGTTGCTGTCCATCTGATCAGATAGAGACTAGTACTTGTTTAAGCAAATCTTCCAGAAAGTTCAAAGCTGGAGCTCAGCCAGCCTGTGCTTCCCAGGAAGAAAAGTTCATAAGAAAATTCAGAGGAAGGAAATGTGAACTCAGTTATAGCAACAAAGTTGCTAGGTAGGTTTTAAACATATCTGAAAGTAATGGTTATGTAATGCTCAGTATTCAATCAGTATTAAAACAGAGCTTTTTGCAAAGCTATTGAGAGTTTTGAAAAAAAAATTGAGAATAAATCCATACATAGCAGAAATGCAAGCTTCAAAATGTGCTTGAGATGCATGGGTGTGACTTCAACCAAGATCAACTGATTATTCAGCTTCACCTCTTGCAAGCTATTTGTCAGCTAATACAAATACTGTGATAGTATGTTCAGAAATACCTTGGATTGTTCACCTCAACAAAATGTCAATAATATTTTTCTGAGGGATGAAGAAAAAGCTAATATTTGGGTAGCAATAGCAAGCTACTGGAAGCAAGCATTGCTTTAATCCACAGTGAGGCAGTCATGGTTTACCTACTGTGTGACTTGTTTTAATCTCTTTAACATGTATGCAGGAATGAAATGGAAGTTTTGCAACATGTATCACTATTCCAGGGAGAATCGTGGTTTGGAACTCTTTCAGAAGTGTAAGCTAAATCTATTTAGTAGTATGAATATAGCTTTCTGTCCATTTTATTAGGGAAGTCTGTTAACCACATGTTTTTTCCTCTATTAATTGTGGAGAAATATTGATTATGTGTGCCTTGTTAGGGAATTACACTAGGGTTTCATTTGAAAGGATGGCTGAGCTGGGGCATAAAGCAATGCTTCACTTAACTGTCGGGCAATGATGATCTCTACTTTCTGGGGGTGTATGGCTACAGAACACACTGCTTCAAAGTAGCTGTTTGAAGGTATGGCTCCAGCAATGTGTATGTGAGGGAGAAAGTTCTTGGCACAAGTGCTGAAGAATAGCTGGCATGGAAATACTGTGTGGTTTCCTGTGTCCTGCAGCACAAGATAAGCTTTTTAGGAAAAAGAGCATCAAGAGTCTTTGAAGGAAAGTCTTAGAAGGACAGGCACAAAGTTTCTGTAGGTAAATTTTGATCTTTTGGTATTGAGTCAGTATTAGCATCCTACTTGAATAGAAATGTTAATGGGAGAAGCTGCATGTGCTTCCCAGAAGAATGGGGGTAGAAGAAACTCTCTTCTTTTATCTAAAAGCTGTGTCTGAGGAGCAGCAAGGAGCCCTGACTTGGTTACTTGCTGTAGCTTTATTTTGGCAAAAAAGGATGGTCTGTCATTTACTGCAAACTCATGAAGCATCCTTTAGTACTGCACCTTGTTCGTGTTAGGCTTTGCAGTTGCTATTTACTCATGCAGCACATATTAAAACTTGCCTGGTTTTACTGCTGTAAAGAAACTTTTCTGTTATACAGCCATGGTTTGAGTGTGAGTGTTTGTGCTTTGGGGTGCTGATATCTCTCTCACTTCAAGTTCAGTTGCAGAGCTCAGAGCTGTGGTTGGCCTTTCTCCAGGAATTCATCTATCCATATTTTAAGGGTGGACATTCAAAAGTATGCAAGCTGGAAATAATTGTTGAAATGTTTTTCTTTTTTTTAATGAAAAAGAAATGGATGCAGCATAAGGTTATTTGCCTGCAAAAGAAAATCGCAACATTCAGGTGGACAGTTTCTAAAACTACCAACTTGTATTATGCATTAAATATGAGCATGCTGAATACTTTGAACTTCCTTGAGTACGAATTATGTCAAATTGTTGCCTTGTATTAAAAATATCTATGGCATGAGATAGATATCTTTTCATGAGACCGTATGTCTGATTGTTTGCCTCTTCCAAGTTGTAGTCTATTTATTCTCCAGCACCTCACTGAGAAGTGTGCAGTTGCCCTCTGTGCCTGTGTTGAGTCTTGTTCAAATAACAGTGTTTCTGGGCAAGCGAAAATTCCCTGGCAACATGCACAATATGGAGCTGGGGTCTTTAGTTGCTAACTCTTTGGAGGAGAGACTTGTTCCTTCCATTTATGCCAAAGGCATCTGTTGACATAAAGTGTCTTCTAAACTACTGTGTTTTACAAGAGGACCTGACTACTCAAATCTAGACACGAGACCTTGTGATGTTGTGCAAGCAATGTGAATATTTGGGACAGGAACCTGTTCATAATCAAATATTAAAAAGATAGAGCAAGTTAGGAGGATATCTACTCACCAGTGTGATTACTTTATTACTGGAATACTAGAATAAATGCCCTCAAAACTTTGTGATTTAACAGTGTCTGGCATAAAGCAGCATGTTAAAGAATCTGTTTTTCTGGCTATAAAAATCAGCTCTGTGATTCAAAGTGCTGCAGTGCTGTGTCTTGTGAAACATATCTGTTCTATTAATACCTCATTTTAATAAAGTGGAAAGCACTGAAAACTGTCAGAGGGTCAAATGGGCTGGATAGCTGTCATATTGTTTATTGGTATTTACTCACTTGACTCTGACATAGTATACTTCTAATTGGCAGGCAGGCAAATGAATTGGCTATAATTCTTCCTGCAGTGTTCTCAGCAGGATACAAGGGAACGGGAGAGGAAGGGAGAAGCTCAAATAGTATCATGCCTAGGGGGAAAATAACAGGACAGAAAGGCCAGAAATCAGAGCTGAAAGAATAAAGGAAACTTCAGAGGAGGGAAAACTATGCATGCAAAAAGTTCCATTGCACTGATAGCAGATTGAGAGAATGAATTGGAAACAACCTTCCCTCTTCCCCACGGGACTGATTTTTGTAATCTCTTCTGTGCAGGGATCTCTCATGGAAAGCAGTGAGAAGCTCTCTGCACTAAAAAAAAAGCTCTGAGCCTGGAGCTACACTAGACCCAAGTTGTGAAAGGTTCACTTGATTTTGTGTTTTAAATTGTCCTCAGGGTTGTGGCAGACCCATGCCAGCTTTGACTTTTTTTTTTTTCACACCTGGATTAATGTGGGGCATGAAGAGTCCACTAAGCTAATATATGGTAGAAGATGCAGTCATGTCTTGTTTTGTGCTCATAGATACATGTTGTGGTTTAACCCCAGCTAAAAACTAAGCACCACACAGCTGCTTGCTCGCTCCCTTCCCCCCCTCGGTGGGATGGGGGAGAGAATCAGAAGAGTAAAAGTGAGAAAACTCATGGGTTGAGATAAAGACAGTTAATAGGGAAAGCAAAAGCTGCATGCACAAACAAAGCAAAACAAGGAATTCATTCACCTCTTCCCGTTGGCAGGCAGGTGTTCAGCCATCTCCAGGAAAGCAGGGCTCCACCATGCATAACGATTACTTGGGAAGACAAATGCCATCACTCCCAATGTCCTCCCCTTCCTTCTTTCCTCACCTTTTTATTGCCAGGCATGATGTCCTATGGTATGGAATATCCCTTTGGTCAGGTTGGGTCAGCTGTCCTGGCTGTGTCCCCTCCCAGCTTCTTGTGGACCCCCAGCCTACTTGCTGGTGGGGTGGGGTGAGAAGCAGACAAGGCCTTGACTCTGTGTAAGCACTGCTCAGCAGTAATTAAAACATCCCTGTGTTATCAACACTGTTTTCAGCACAAACCCAAAGCAACCCCATACTAGCTATTATGAAGAAAATTACCCCAGCCAAAACTAGCACAATACATCTCCATGCCTCTTAATTAAGCTGCTTTTGAGTTTTGAGGTGCATTCTTCAGTAATCACATTAAAATCAAAAGGGAGAATTTGATATTACTGGGATGCAGTCTTAGACTTAGGATACAAATTGCTTCTTAAATTTGAAAAATGCAAACCAACACCGTTTGGCAGTTGGCTACCACGTCTTATTGAGCTTTGGAGCATGGAGCAATTTAACATGAATGCAGTGAGTGCCCAATGGGACACCCGGTTGCTTCAGCGCTGGAGAGACTTAATGGGACCCAGCCTTCCTTCTTGGAAGGAAAAGCAAAGAAACTAAAGAGAAGTTCTGCTGGTGATACTGACTGTTTTAAGATAGAAAAGAGCATAAAGAGAGAAACCAGATCCTGCTCTGTGGGTAAGGAGACAAAAAAAAAAAAGGCACAAGAGGGTTTTTAGGGACTTTCCAGAAACTTCAGTTAACAACCAGAAATCCAGATGCATATCGGCACTGGATCTATGTGCTAAGGAAAATGTTTCTTAAAATGTAAGAGGAAGAATGGTGCTTCAAATTGGACTCCTCAAATCATATTAAATGCTCAACGTCTGGTTCCAGCATTTGAAAATGACTGCCAAAACCTTGTAATGCCTGTCCGTTATGATGGTTACCACCAGTATTAACCATTCTCTTGTTCATTACCCTTTATCTCAGAGGGGGAAAAAAAAAAAAAAAGAGCTGTTTCATTAGTGGTATTTGATGTTGTATTCTTTGGGGAAACAGCAAGTAGAGGTTAGATTTTTTTGGGGGGGAAGGGGAGCGACTGCTGTATTTACTGCCTCAGACACTGCTGCTTGCTTATTTCATGAGTAACAGACTTCAAGAAGGGAAGCAGGGCTTAAGGAAAGAAATAACTTTTCACAGACGTAACAGGCCTCAGAAGATTAGCTTGTGTTACTTTAAATTTGATTAAACTCATGCCAGGATATTGCTTTCAGATATTCTGTTCAAGGGGAAAGTGGTTTAAAAAGTGGAAGGAATCTGGGTCACAAATTAACAATTTTTCCATTGTTCTCCTTCCTCTCTGGTTAATAAACTGTAGCATGATTTGGAGAACTCATCATGTACAACAATTGCAGAAATAGCCTATATTACAATCTGGTGACTCCCATGCAAGGCACATGCTGTTTGCGATATTCCTTCTGCTTTATCTCAGTCACCAGCTGTGTAACCTCTATGAGAAAGAGACTCGTACCGAACATAACTCTACAGGTGATGTGCTCATTTCCACTGCTGTTCTTCCCTGATTTTTTTCCCAGTATGAGCATCACTAAAATATATATCTACATGTCAGCTGCCATTTAAAGTCTGAATCTGCTTTGTTGAGAGAAGTCTATTTTATTGCCATCTTCTAGTATCTTTTTGTAAAAGGCTCAGAAATTGATTCTCCAAAATGTGCTAAGTTATAGTAGGAGAATGCTTGTGATATGACATGGCTTCACCCAATGTATTTTGTTCAGGTATTTTATTCTCCCAATACCTCTCCAGAAAAATTGGACAAGAACAGGCTAGATGCGCCCAGCTGAGGTTAAACTGAAGGCTTGTGGCAGAGCATAAACTACGCTCGGGTCTCCCGTAGCAGAAGCGACTAACCTTTTTTTTTTCTAGATTTTTAACAAAGTCGCAGAATTGCTTCTTGTCTTTTAAAGGTGCATCTTGGATGGTTTCCATTAGTCAAAAGCATAAGACGGTGTTACAGTGTGGGAGGAGTGTAAGAAAAGGAAGAAACAAAAGACATTTTTCATAATCCCTGGAAAGCTTTCAAAAAAAGAAAGTATTAATGCACTAGGGGGAAAAGTATGAAGAAAGCGCACACAGCTGCTATCAAGTAAATTATGCAGGGCTGATCAGATGACAAAAATGTTGGAATACGCCTTAGGGGGACTACAACTGCATTGCCAAAGGAAATCTGGTAGAAGTTCCATAAGTAAGCAGGAGTTTTTGTTGATGAAAAACTGTTCTGCCGATGTACTCTTAGTTATAAAATTATGTTCAAGCTCTCTCTGCTACTGGATCCTCATCTAAGGAAGTTCTTACTATAACTTAGAAGAGTCTCCCGCATTAAAGAAAACTGAAAGTAACACTAATGTTTTGCGTATAATGGCTTACAATTTCAGTACCCATGTGCAGAATCTCCAGATCCTGGAAATGTGGGAAATTCAAGACCTGCCATGCTGTCATGCAGTAAAGGGCTTTGTCTTGTTTAGAAGGAGGCACTTCTACACACCCACAAAGCTAAGGAAGGGCTGTGGAAAGCGTGGCTTATTTGTTAACACATGGACAACTGTCACTCAGAAACGTGAAATGCCTTTCAGAGGTGGGGCTGGAGTTAGCTGTTGTGTGCAGGTCACGGCAGTTTTGCAGCAGTGCCCTGGGAGGGAAGCTGCATGTTTCTCAAAGGATAATGTGTTTCCTGTGGTGGTGGTGGTGTGCATAGCTTCCGCTGCTCTCCTGATACTCGCCTCTCCAGTGCTGAGGCCCATAGGAGGAATACGCAGGATTTTTTGTTAGATGCAAGTTTGATTTGTTGAATTTACTTATCTGAAAGAAAATCCAGAAGTCAGGAGGCAGTGGGCACAAACCAAAATACAAAGTATTCCATTTAAATGTAATAATTATTTTTTTTATGGTGAAGGTGGTCAAGCAGTGGAACGGGTTGCCCGGAGAGGTTGTACAGTCTCCATCTTTAGAAATATTCAAAGCCAGTACTGAGCAATCTGCTGTAGCTGATCCTGCTTTGAGCAGGGGGGTTGGACTAGATGGTCTCTAGAAACTACTTTCCAACTCAGCAATTCTGTAATTTTTGTGAGGTAGGATAAGGCCTAAACACTTAGCATCTTATTCATCTATTTGAATAAACAGTCCTGGTGATATTTCAACATGTCAGTAAGTGGAAATAAATAAGAATAGCTACTGGCCAATTTCCAAGTGACTGTATGTTGAGGTTAACAGAAACATATCCTTGCCTTAAAGTCTCCCTCTCCACTGATAGATTATCCAAAGTGAGTTTACAGGAAATGGAAAAGCCCCATTAATTCAAGATTCTTGGAATAAGATCCTGAATGCTTGTTTTGACACCAAAAGTAGGATTCCAGTGCTATTCAGTTGTCTAGATCAAAGACAGCAAGCTAGACAGTCCATGCTCAATAGCTGCCTGGCTAGAGATGTGTAAAAGTAACAAAGTTCCTTCCTATTTGGCCCCAAAGTTGTGCACATAAAGTTGGACGTGCAAACACACATCCAAGTAGCCAAGCACAAGGAACTGGGTCCCTTGTGACAACCTGGGTGCCTTTATGCCCCACAGTTGAGGTAGTGTTTGGGACTGAAAGCTCCTGAGGGTTTGGATCCCCTCGATATGCTCAGAGCACACCTGAGCACTAAAAAACCCAAGTGCCCATGCAACTCATTCAAAAAGGCAGAGAAGGAAGCGATATTCACCTCTTGTATACTGGCTTAGCAGCTACTTGCAACCCCTCCCCAGGATGTGATAGCTCTGGGCTCAGCTACTTCTGCAGTCTATCTCCTGCTTTCTAGCAACATCCCTAATTCACAAACTGGGAAACTATCCAGGCTGGACCTGGACTCTGGACTAGTTTTGCTGCAAGAAAGTAATGAGATCAAATGATGGCGAAGCAAAAGCAACATAACTCTGTAGCCTAGTGTCAGTGGTAATTTCCAGGATTACTTCTGCAGTTTAAAATGTGTATTCAGCCCTGGAAACACCCAGTCAAATGCTTTAACCATGAGGCTGTTATGCTAAAGTCAGGTTCAACTGCTATGTTTCAACAAGACCCAGACTAGCTGAGATGAATGCAGAATTCCAGAAAAGCACTTGCTGCTTTGGATGTCAGGCAGCTGGAAATGCCTACACTGTGGGTCAAATACAGTTGTTGAGTCCAGAAGGAATCTAGATACATACCATGGCACTCACTATGGGGAGGTCCAGTAACTCACTATGCATATGCACTTTCCTCATCATTTTTCAGAGACTAGCTTGTCTGTTGACTTCCTGAATTAAATTACCCAGCTGTGAGTAGACACACAACTTTTACAGGTGTACTAGAAAGAGACACACTGAGTCAGACCTAGGTCTATTGTGTTTAACTGTAACCACGGCTGATGCCTAGGAAATAAGGGTAAGAGCAAAGTATAGAGATACTGCTTCGGAGTACTCTCACAGAACAATACCTGGATGTGCTTGAGTGCTCTTGTCTCTAGTGAGATATTGGAATAAAATGTTTGCAGAGATGTTTAAAGCTGAATTGTTCTCAACAGCTGAGACTAAAAAAATCTTTGTTACCCTAGGAATCCTTACAGGCAAACCCTACATTCTATGCAACACCTAGAACCTCAATCATACAACCCCTTTCTCATCTGTGCAAGAGGTGTTGCCTTCTGTGATTGTATTCAAATAAGCTACTTTGCTCTTTAGCAGCCTGATTTCAATGGGTTATATGCAAGGGGTTTGTGCCACTGAGGTACACTGGAAGGATTGTACAGGTTTTGATAACGGCAGGAAAGTGTTTTGGGTTTTGGCCAGGAAATCATAGGCTATGGTTTTAGTAACTCGAGTCAGTGGAAGCTTTTGATAGCAGTGAGAGAAAAGCTCATCTTTCCCTTTCACTCTCTTGGTTGGGGGAAAATGCAACCTATATGGCATCAAGCTTCGCAATTTCCACTTGCTATCCCAGCAGTCCTGGTTGTAAGTCCTCTTGTCATGGCATTCAACTGTTCATCACTTGATTAGAACAGACACACATTTCAGCCTGATGGTTCTGCTGTGCACACTGGCAATGAAATAATTAAGGCTGTGTCATAATAGCAATGACCAGCAACGCCATAGCCATGTTAAAGCACGAGGAAGCAGGTCTCACTATACTAAACTATTCTGCAGTCTGAGCTGGCTAGCTGCAGTTTTGGCCTGCTATTGACTTTCAGCTGGTTTTTGGTGGGTTATCTGTCATAGCAATAGGAGCCATATATTCTTTATATAGATTATTAACATCAGAGTATAGATTTTTGTGGATTAAACTTCCTCAGTAAACTGTTTCTCAGCCTTCTACGCTGTGTTTAAAGGACATCTAGCTGATGGGTGCCGGATCCAGGACTGAGGTTTCCAGGCAGCATTGCAATCAGGTCAGCAGTTCTGTTTTCAGGCAGAATTTGATCACACTGGGTGATGTAGGAGGGGGTTTTCCTTCACTGCTTTCTCGCAGTGCAGTGATCAAGGAATAAAGCAGTTAATGACATACAATGATAATCCCTTCAGCAGGTAGGTAGGCTGAATTCAGTATTTCTATACCTCTTTTGTTTATTTTTAATTGCAAATAAAATAAACAAAGAAACACCCAAGAAACATTCTCAGCTGTTGGTGTGATTGCTGACGTTCTTGAAGGAAGATTGATAGAGTTGTGTCTAGGTATAGCTTAAGGCTCCTCCACTTACATTTATGAAAACTGTCTAATTCAAGGTGGTCTATAACACCCACCCTTGTTGCATTTCAGGGCTGACTTGTAAACTCAGTACTGTAGCAATGTGTGTGTCTGTGTAACAGATCTGGCTGGGACTTCAGGTAGGAGAACGAGAGCAGCTACCTCTTTGAAGGCAAGAAAGCGCCACCAATTTAAAAGGACACTGTAGCTGTAAAACGAGACTGTGTGAAATGGTATAAAACCAGACCTGCCTTGTAAGAGGTACAAAGTCAGGTCTGTGGGTCATTCGCTAATATCAGAAGAGCTGTGTGTTTACTTACGTCAGAATATAGCTTATAAAACCCCAGTACAGTTTGGACTTTATTTTCCTGCATTTTTGTTCTTCACTTTTTTTTTTGCAGTCAATGCTGGCTTGCATTGACTGTAAAATTAGGTCAATTGCTTTGCAGTATCATGGTGGAATTCACTTTACCATGTGTGTTCATCTGATGACCATCATCTCTGTTACCCATGAGGACTGAATAACAGAACCACAGAGCTAAATACATTAATTTTTGCAATCTTGAAGTAAGATTTAACAGGCTTGCTTCCTGTGCCATAGGCTAATCTTTCATTCCTAACTTGACTTTGAAAGAAACTTAAAATATACTTTTTTCTTTCTCCTATTGGGTTTTACAAAGCTGAGCATTTGAAAGCTGCAAGAGTGATTTGGATAGGACATGAGCTAAATGCTAACTGGTGTCAAAAAGAAATAATCCAGTTAAGAAGTTACTTCATAACTGATTATTGAAGTTTTTCTTGCTCCCCTTCAGAAGCTGATGGGTCTGATGTAAGGGACCAATTCTTGTGTATATAAGCTCTTTAATTGTAAACACAGCTCTTTATTTTACATTTCAAATAGACACTGCTGACTTTGTGTAATATTATTCTGAAGAGAAAGCAGACAGATTTCACTGTCTTCTTCCAGAAGAGTCAGAGGAAAGTGGGGCTTTACATCAAGAATATTCTAATATAATATTTTGTTTGATATTTTTTTTTCCCTTGCACAAACATAAAAGGTCCTCTACATTTAGTACTCCAAATTCCGTCATTGCTTTTCACCCTGGTGCCCGAGTGCTTATAAGGACTTGAGCATCAGAGCTTGGCTTCAGTCCCCGTTTGCAAATACTAAAATTTAGTGCAGAAACAGCAGGTGCTTTCTTCCTGAGGCAGATTCATTGACAATATAATACAGAATGAAAACTGAGCTGGATAACACTGCAATTGTAACACAATAGAGCAGATCCTGCACTTCCTGAGTGGCCTTTATGTAAAATATCGCAGGCAACTTGGAAGTTTAAAATTCACCCAGAGATGGGGAAGCTAAAATGAAACTATTATGCTTTATGTAACCACTGCATATGCAATTTCTTTAATGAGGACTCTGTTAAAATTTGTTTTGTTAGGATAAATGGCTTTGCATATCATCTATGAAAGATAAGCAGAAAACAACAAACTTCGGAGGGCTATTTTACACTTAGTGGCAAGTTTAAAGTTAGATGATAAGCTAAGAAAAGAAGAATAATTTTCATAGGCTTTTGTCTAGCACAGTTCTGAGTGCTGTTGAGCAAGGTCCTTTATAAAAATGAGTAACACCAACTTTTAGAAACGTGGAAGCTAGGCATGAAGGTTACATGAAGATCATATGCACCGTCAGTGACAGCGCAAGGAGCACAACTCGCATCACAATTTCTGGACCAAAGCAGGAGAATGTGACAGTTACAGCTCTGAACCTTCATTTAATTTGGGGTGTGGGGAGGCTAAATTATTGTAACAGATGGTGAACTCCAATTTCTTGCCTGTGTGATGAAGTGGATAACAAACCATACAGGTTTGGCATCCAGTTATTCCTAATACCAATAACTTCAAAAGAAGTAACTGCTGGGGATGAGCAAGTACTTACTTGTTTAAAAGATCTGGCCCCATTCATGTCTTCTTGTTATAGTAGAGGGAATTTTTCATGCTCTAGCAGATTGGATCAATCAGAATTAGCCATGAAGTCACACTGAACATGATGAATAGTGTCTATTCTCTCCAAAAAAAAGTGATAAATAATTCTGGAGAGGACTGAATTTTCTATTATAAGTTTGGGATTTTTGTTTTGTTTAAGGAATATATTTAATCTAAAGCAACCAGGAAAAGTAAACTTCTCAAAATTAAGAAAAGGAATGGTGCATTCATTCTCAAACTAATTTTTTTAAAAATTCCAATTTAGCAATAAATCCCAGACCCACTTATTTGCCCCCTACCTCTAAGTCAGAGATTTGATGAGCCAGTAATTTATCAAAAAGGCTAGGGGCCCCAGTAGTGAATGTTGTGACACTTACACCCTTTTGTGAATCAAAGCCAGACTTCTCAAAGCTCAATGCTCCAGCTGTGTTGAAGGCCTGGAAAACATTTTTCTTTGGCATCTAGCACCAGCGAAGCCCCTTACAGTAGAATTGCTCCAATTAATGGCCATACCGGTGGATTTGGACTGCCTCCACCTGAAGCAGGGCGAAACAAGGGACGCGTTCATATTGTGAGCAATGTTCTGTCTTTGCTGAGATTGTTCTGATTCAGATTAGTCTCCCCCCTCCCTCCCCCCGCCCCGGCCCCGCCAGCAACAGGATCATGTCAGGAAGGAATGCAACATCTCTGGTTGAATTCAGTGGGTAATCTTACTGGGTTTGCAGAATTACTTGGAGAACTGAGAGCTTCAGTCTGTAAGATGGACTAGTGCCCAGTGTGGCTAGTAAAAGTAAGAACACTGTTAAAGTCATTACCAGAGAAAAAACACACCAGCTAACTTCAAATGGGCTGTTGGTTTCTTGAGATGGGGCCAAGCTTCTTTTGATACTGAGAATCTTGCCAGTTACCCACCCTTTATATATGTATATATAAAATGTTCCTTTTTAGCCTGAACTGCTAAGAAAACAAGACATATGTGAGCTCACTGTCTGTTTATCCATCCTCATTCCTTTCCCTCCCATAGCTTTTAGCCCCACTGCTCAATTTCCACCAACTTTGAAAGAAGGTTTCAATGATCGTTAAACTCCCACTGGTTTAGGGGACACCAGGAGCTGAGTTGAGGAAGGTGCTGCTGCTACTGCCCCTCTGGCAGAAAAGCAGGGACAGCCCAGCACCCTGTGCAGCAGTGGGCTGGTCAGCTTGCTGGTCACATAGAAGGTGACTGGACACAGCGGAGGTAGCTGCCTCTCACCTTGGCAGGTGCTGGGTGGATGCTGGGGGAACCTGGGCTGTTGCCAGGAAAGGTGGTTGAGAAGTAATCCTTGCAGCGTGCCAGCAGGAAACCATAGCTCTGCTGTGCACAGAACACCTTCTTAGAGCGATTAGGCATGGAGATGCATTGCTCCTCTGACTTCTTCAGTTACTCAGTCATTTGCTGGGCCTGCTTTACCATTTCTGTCTGTGCACAGAGCTGCACTCATCTCACTGTTCAAATAGATCTTATGCTCTGAAATAACAGCAGGAAAAAAAAAAGTCTTGGCCACACTGAAGCCAATAGCAAGACTCTGACAGCCTTCCCATTGTGTTTGGTTTCACCTGAGGGCTTCTTGCTTATTCCTTTAGGACCACAAGCCTTTGAAATCCTTGCAGATGATATCAACCTTCCTGTGACAGGAATGACTGGATTTGCGTTTCGGGGGCTCCCTTTTCTGATGAAGAGGTCTGAGAAGGGAAGGTTTCAGGTGATGATGAATTGGCCAAAGGAAATTCTTTTTGGGCAGAAATCACAGGATCTTTTTTGGTTGTTGCTCCCTCCTATTCCCTGTATGTATGATGACCTGCTTGAGTGTGTAACTTCTCTTCTGTAAAAATTATGGGCCACAAAGTTTCTCTTCGAAGGGGTGCAACTTTAGTATGTCTTTAAGTTTTTCATTGCAGCTTATTCCTATTGGATATTGCCACCAGAAATTCTCTGAAAAGAGGCCATTTTCTGTGGAAGGCCCTGGTCTGCAAAATGGGTTTCTACTACTGTCTAGTAATGGGTGTATACCATTCAGGGCAAAGGGCAAGATAAGAAGATGATGGATCTTGCCTGATGTTACTTATCTGACTCCTTATCTATCAGGGAGAACCTATTGAGATGATACTGTTTTCCTTCTGTTTCTGGACATATATTTATATGGGTGTATATTTTCTATAAATTTTCATTTTTTTGTAATATACACAAACCTACTTCCTTCATTGTCTCAGAGCAGAAGTGCAACAAACCAACCAGCAATTTTCTTTTTGTTGTAGAGATGTTTACATGACTTGCAGTCTTACTGTAAGTGGGGTGGAAAGACACATGTTGAAGTGATTATGTAGAAGGAATCTGTTCCAGCATGTAATCCCTACACTCCTTTTATAAACAAACACTAATTTATGCATTCTGTCTTATGGAAATCATTGGTTAGGATTTAACAGGATTTTGGGGGAAAAACTGAGTGGAAATCTAAGAAGGAAACAGTAAAGGAACTAGATCCTGATGAATTAACACGAGAGAAAACAGATGGATCATGAAATGTTTGCTGGAAGAACTATCTTCCTAACTAAAATGACTTAATACTTCACCCTGGCAGTCTCCACACGGGCCTGAAACGAACCACTTTGAACTAAAGATGCACATGTAGGCTTTGAAATGAAGAAATTTTATTTGTCACTACCAAGCCTGCAGCTATAGTATCACAGAAATAGTCTGCTGTAACTGGTAGAAATGGCTGTAAATCAGTAGTTCCGTTCAGAGGGGAAACTTCTGCTTCAGCACTTGCTTTTTCACCTGTCTGCGCCTTGGCTCAGGCTGACCACATGCTGCACCTCTGTGCACCAAGGCATCATACCACAACACGGGGTCCTTTTCTGGCAAGGACATGGACACAACACCCAAAATGTACTTGGGATGCATTACGCCTTTCAACAGAAAATTAAAATCCTTAAAATGAACAAAATGAAGCATTTTATTTCTAAAATAAAACTTTTCCCACCAGTAAGAGGAAATTCCTGTAATGCGTTTCGAGAAATACCGGGATGTTCTGTGAAGGTTATTTTTTTTTTTTTTTTTTTAAAGTCTTCAAAGGGTCTTTCTGGGGGTACAGAGGGACTGTACAAGTACTGCCACTGTGTCAAAGGTGAGCTGTGGAAAAAATAAGAGATTCAAGAAGTAACATCCTGGTATTTAACTTTCCAGGCAACTGTGTGAGCTGCTGGTTTTTCCTAAATCAGCTGTGTCTCATGGGAAATGGCTGGGACAAGCTGCTGGGTGTTTTTACGTCACTGTAGTGAATCTGCTCTTCCTGAAAAGCTGGAACCTATTTATTTTTAACAGCCTCACTTATTTCCCAAGGGTCAGCATGTTTTCACATACTGCATTTTAAAAATTTCTGAAGCAGAAATGACGATTGGACCTGTCAGTCCCTTCACAATGGAAGATTTTGTTTGCTTCCAGCTCCATTGCCTCCTTTCAGGGTGGCAAGCATAAAGTTTTGAGACGAGAATACAGTAAGTGGCATATTTCCACTTTTTGACACTCCCTCCGCTTTGCTATAATCATAAGCCAGTTCTAATACCCTGTTGTTCAGCTAATCTGGCAATAAAAGTTAGACACCAGCATAGACAGGGTGAGTGTACAGATAGAGAGGTAGTGCAGGCAGTCTACCTGAGTATTGATGGAAGGCTTCTGGGCTTGTAATTAATCTCTTATACGTAAATTGACTTCTATTGTAATTGGTAACCCCCTTTCTTCTTCCAAGCCGCCCCCCAAGGGCTCCCGTTGCAGGCACAGACTGCCACAGCACCTGAGGAAGGATGTAGCTGGGGCATGGGCTGTAGAAGAAAAGAGGGTTAAAGGCACCCAAACCACTGTTCCCATGAAACGCAGCAACGGATCAAGGGTATTAAAATGAAATGGAACAGAATGTGCTAGTTTGCTCTTTTAGCTGACTGCTTTCACAACTGGTTTGTGAGAAAATCTAAAATTGCAGTTGCTTGACGTAATACAGGACAAAAACGCGTATGAGGATTTTCCATAAGACTGGAATTCTGGTTCCTAATCGGTAACTCTTCTGCTCTTTCTCTGCTGCATATTCTTGACGTGCAAAGAGTGGGCTCTCACTATAGAGGTGTCTATCAGTGGCTGCGCTGGTCTTCCAATATGCATGGATATTTCTGTGCAACTGTGAAAGCATGCGATAGTCACTGTTTTTCCTCCGTCCATATCCTATGGGAATTAGAGCTACAGCAAAGTACAGTGTTTCCCAACACCATAATGAGGTATACATCTATGCCTGCTATGGAAGGAAATAGTCTTCATTTAAACAAACAGGTAGCAGGTAACTTTCCTGACTCCATCATCATTATCTTCCTTCTGAAAAATCTTAATCAGTTAGTTGTAAATATTTTTAAGGTGTTTTTCGAGTCTTGAGTACAACACTTACTCCTGCCCACGGAAACAGCTTTTATATATAAACCTTACTAGAACAGTTCCAAATATTTTCCCATTTTAATTAATTGTTCTTAGAACTATATTCAGGACATATTCCCTTACTGTAGATATATTAGGACATTAGGACTATTCCAGAAGTGCAAATAAAAGTGTTTCTAAAGATCTATTGGCTATTTAAAATCATTTGTGGTTGAAGTGAATTAGGAGATTAGTAGTATTAGTAAAAGTGGGAAATGTTTATATATATAAGAGTTCATCTACTGTAAATGTCAGGCTTTCAAAAGAAGAATGAGTTTCATTGCAACCCAGATAATGGATTGCTTTTAATTTATTACTTCAGGAAGAGAGCTAACTGAAGTACTTTGCTGCAGCAAGCAAGTTGAAAGTGTTGGGGGTTTTTTTGTTTGGGTTGGGTTTTTTTTGTGTTGAGTGGGTGGGGGTTTTTTGTGGTGGTGTGTGTTGTTTTTTTTTTTTTGGTTGGTTTATTTATTTATTTAATACATACATCCTGGCCAGATATCTACAGGGAATTGACAAAACACCCCAAATGTCCTGTTCCAGAAGCAGTTGAGTACGGAGTAAAACCTGGGATGGATCGTTTACGCTTGGTCTTTGCTTTGGCTGTTCCTAAAGACTTTCTGGAACACAGATTATTTATTTATTTATTTATTTTTACCAAACAGTGGTAAAAAACAGGGACAAATGTTCCTATTTTTGTGTTCTAGCTTCAGTAAAACACCAAAATAAGTTATTTCAAAGACACTAGCACAGTCCATCAGGTAAGAACATTGCTGATGTAAAGTCCCAGACTGGTGACTATTTTCCACAACAGTCAAGAACCCAAGGTAAATATATTCTTGGAAGATATTGTTGATTACAGACTTCCCAAAATTGGAGCTAGCTTGGAACTGGTTTATACAGCAATTTCTTAATTGAGATGACTGAATAACTACCATATAGCCCGAATCAGGAAGAACATGAACCTAATACATACAGTTGGGACAAATTATGAGGTAGATTTGTAACTCCATCTTTGGGGCTTACTGCCATGAGAACAATAAAGCTGTTCTTTGGAAACTTAAGATACTCAAAGGAATTTCATGCATGAGGCTGAATGCTGTTTTCATACACAGCATGAAAAAACTTACTTAATTTCATTTTTCACGAGTCTTTTATGTGGAATCCTTTACTGGTAATGGCATTTTCAAGGCAATAAGCAAAGTATCCTGCAGGCACAAGCACTGAGTCAGTCAAGGCAGTGGTAGAACATTATTCCAACATCCTCCTGTTGCTACCATGGGCATTGTCCCCTTTACAGTACTGTGTTACACTAGGCTAAGCTTAAGTACCCTTGATTGTCACAGCAGGTACAGGAAAAAGCTACTGTGACTTCCGTCAGGCGGTGAAGATTCATTCATAGCACAACAGATTTTGATGGACTTTCATGTGGCCAGGGACTGTACCAGCATTGAGATTGCAGGGTAACTTGATTGTCTAGATCTGAATTTCCTAGAAAATTGCATTTTGCTCCACTAGGGAGAATGGAAGGAAGGCTTGTGCTTTTAAGTCAGAAATGTCCTATCTTAGCACACCTTGCCCCAGATAGCAGAAACAATCTATATAGTGTTTTTAGTGTCCTTTCTTGTTAATGAAAGAATGGGCAAGATATTTCCAGGTGTGACTCAACCTCAATTAACTTCAGTGATCAGGGATTATGCTGGTCCATTGAGTTTCTCTCAGGTTTGATGGGCTGCCAAAATGAATCATGGCAATATGAGGCCTTCTTACAAGTAAGGCTTGAACTCGGATTCATTCTTTCATTTATCTCTCTTTCACTGGCAAACCACACAATTGCTTACATTGGCAACTGTAAACAGAACGGGAGAATCCTCCACAAAGTGTTTCTCTCCACAGCTTTCTTGAAAATATATACGCCTCAATTTCTCATTGCCCTAATCATTGGGAGAAATGTTCAGCTTAAATTTTCCAGGTAAAGTTTAGTCCTTACATTCACATTTCCCTTCCAGAATAACGGCCTTCACGGTTAGCTTACTTCATGATTTCTTTTGATAAATTTAGCTCTGGTTAAAAGTGTTAAGCCTCATTTATATTACAACGAATACACTTGATCTTAGAAGCTAAGCGGTTTCAGATCACTCTGAGACTTGGGGAGACATTTGAAAATCCCAGGGACTACAGGCACAAGCCAGAAAGTCCTAGCCAAGCACTGGTTCAGAAAGACCGAATGAGCTGGTAGATCTCATTTGGCTCTCTTGTTACTCTTGGGCTGACACAAGGAGGAAAGGAGAAGGGGAGAACAGCAACTAAATTAACCTCCCTGGAGGCTGAAGTCTTCCTTCGATAGAAAAAACAGTGGATGCTGCAGTGCAAGCTTCCTTGCTTGATATGATGCCACAAGGGCACCCTCAAACTTGTTCTCAGGGGAGCTCTCTGGAGGAGAAAAGTACTTGTTCATGCACCTGTGACCTTGTTGCTTACATTGTTAGAGATGACTGCAAATTCAACCAGTTTTGAGCTAGAGGTGCCTTGCTTAGTCTGAACTGTGGACTTGAAGTTGTTTCTGACATAGGTACGGGCCTTGGAACACAAGCTACCTCTTAATCTACCAAAAAATGTCACTGCAGATTTCCTTCTGCTGGTGATACCTCTTTTCTAGAAAAATCGAAAACACTCCCCTCAAGTGGCTGTTGTTTGGGGTGCATTCATGTTTGGTATGCATTAGTGTTTGAGCTTGGGCCAGTATTCTTATTATCCTTCCTTTGTCCTGATGTCCTAAATCTCCTGCTTCATTCTAAATGCACGTTATTATCTGAATACTGGCCTCACCTCCACAGTCACAGGGATTATTTTGTTGTGATTAGGTAGTTGTAACTAGTATAATCCCTGTACTTTCTTACGCAAAACCCATTTGGAGCTTCCCAGCTCTTGTGTCTCTTAAGAAGCGTATATGCAGAGTTGTGCGGCCTTTGTTTATCTGATGATGGTAGGGAACAGCTGGGCTCCAACTGCAATTTTGGATAGTTCCCCATCTGTAGAATCGGAATTTGTCAGTGTAGAAAGTCTGCTTACTGCTGGAGCTAGCACGTGCGTGTGTTTATGTGCACTGAGAGCAGACACAGGCTGAAGTTGGAAGGAGACGTGCTGAGAAGCTGAAGGAACAAGGCTGTAACATTACTGTGATATCCTGCTGCTGATTGCTGCAGTCCCAGAGCCCACGACAACTGGCTGCGGGAACTGGGGGCCGTACGAAATGGAGGGCGTGCCTGATGTTTCAAAGCCCTCAAGTACATACATATGCAGCAAGTCGTCTTAGTCCTCAGTCCCTCAGCTGATGGTGTGTTTAAATCTATGCTTGCACACATGGACGCAGTCATTCAGCAGGCTGCGGTTCACGGGCAGCACCCCAAAGGTACCTCTGCAGAGCAGGGCACCATGCAGCTTGCTCGGCCTCTTCGTGTGGGGCTGCAGGGGTGACATGCTGTGTGCAGTCCCACCTTGCTCTGGAGCCTACGTGTTTGCTGGGCCTCTGAAGATGTAGAGGCAGGTCGGAACTGGCTCTGCTTCCAATGCAGAGGAGAGTATACTGCAGTAATGACACACTGCCCCTTTTTTAGACTTTCTAATTGGGGACAGGGTGCAGCCTGAACAATGGCAATCGGGCTTATTCACGCTGTCTCCATCAGCACACTTCAGTCCTCTTCAGTTCGGGATCAAGGAAGTATTTTCGGCATTGTTTCTCATGGTAATTTGCATATTCAAAGCTGCTTTTTAAGACAATGTAACCAAAACTGCCAAAATAAAAAGCTTTCCTAAGAAACCAAACTTAAGGAATTAAAGAAAATAAGCTTTTGTTCAGGAAGTCTCCAGAGAGAACAAGAGGAAATGTAAGCACTACATAAGATCTCCTCCCCATCCCAGTTTTACATTCCCTCTCGGCAAGGAAGGGCTTGTTCGCTTTCTCCTAAAGAAGATGGTATCTGTAGACTCTCCAGAGCCAGGATTTCCTAATTCACAGATGCTGTTGGTAGACAGAAGGCAGCTAGATGTCTCCACTCCACTGCAGTTCTCACCAGATTTTGTATGGGTATTTTTTTCCGTTTAATTCTGTCTTTTTCCTAATCCAGTAGATATGAGGGAGGACTGCACTAAACCAAGGCTAAGCACCCCCTGGAATTTATGTCGCTTTCTCTCTCTTCTCCTGTAAATTTGATCTTTTGTCCAACAACCTACAGCCTCTTTGTCATACAAAGACACTGCATGATTTGTTATTTTTAAGAGCTGCATGCAAATCATATAGATGCAAATGTATGCAAAAGAAGAAACTGAACTTGGCTCAAAAGAAACCTTACCTAAGTGTAAGAGTAGGCTAATCTATGCTCACTGTTCACCAATTATCAAGGTGCCATGTGTTTAGAGTTAGAAGGACCATTAGGATAACCGTCTGACTTCCCGAATAGGGGACCTAGAGAATCTCAGCTAGAAACGTCTGCAGCAAGGTTATAATCTCTAGAATGATATCCAACCAGTCTTGAGTTACAGACTCCGGACAGAGTGAATTGTGTCCTGGGGAAGTGGTTGCAATGGTTAATTAGTTACTCTAAAACACAGAAGATTTTGTTTTGGCTTCATTTTTCAGACACTGGATCCCAGTCTAACTCTTTAATATGTGTTATACTGCTTATTGTTTATGGTTAATTTTTTTAATCGGTGTCACATGGAACTGAATCTGAAAGACTTACAGAAGCCTGTTACCTCAAGATAGTTCTCTTTCAACATATGCATTCATAAATTGAAAGTAAACAAAAGAAAAAAAATCAAGTATTGTTCATGAGGCCTGTTAGGCTGCTTCTAAAACAACTATGGTAACTGGCATTGATCATGTTACTCTCCTTCATTTTACATAGTTACCACATCCTAAAACATTACAGTTGTGCCAGTTGAGCTATAGCAACCACCTGTACATGCTCTTAATCAATGGCAAATGAGAAGGAATACTGGCTAGGTTGGCCAGCAATGAGAAAGAGGTAAGATAAATCCAGTTATTTTCCATTTGTTGTAGTCTCTACCCATTCACGTGACAACTGTGATGACTTTGGTGGCACATAATTGATGACCCTGTGTCTGCTCCTTTGCTCTTCCCCAGTTTTGCCTAGGATCAGTGCCAAGCTGAATGACCAATGGCTACATCCTGTTTATTTTTTTGATTATTTTTAAAAAAATATTGGCTCCACAGTAGCTTTTTTCCAGTAATCTGGAACTTCCAATTGACTTTCCATTGACTTCAGCGCATTTTGGATCAGATGCTAAAATGAACATCTGGTTGCAAATTCACTAGCCAAGGCCTAGCAAGACAGCCTCCACAAAACAAATACCTTCAGACTTTTTGCTTCGATACTCTTTGAACATCTTGCTGTAAAAATCTGGTGGTCTTGGGAACTGTAACGCAGTGGCTCCAACAGCAGCGTCAGCATGGCATTGACGATGTGCTCACCTGCTGTTCTCTGATCCCGTTATTTCCTCTTCAGAAGTACAGCTCCACTTATTTCTGGCTAGGCCGCCCAATACACAGGATTTACAGCTCAGCTGAGCTAATGTTGGTATTGGAAGGTTACCTGCTTAATTTCTCCCATTCCCTTTCCATTTAGTCAAGAAATTGTGCTGCTTTTGTCTATAATGATTCCAGGCTCTCAGTAGGTGTTAGGAGGGGAGCTCCCCGTCTCTCCCCCAGCCAACAGGTTAGCAGCCGGGATTGGCACCATCATTTTTATGTAACTGTTGAGTCCTCTTTTAGAACTTGGAAGGGATCTAAGCAGTATTTTAGGCTTTGAGGTCTCATTTCATCTGCAGAGGAGATATTTAGCCTTCTAAAATTTCCAATAAATGGGAGTCAACCTCAGCTACATATGTTTGGTTTTATTATTATAAATACCCAGGTATATAAAACCAAAGGAAAGTAAAACCTGACCCACTTCATCCATCCCGTCTTAATTTGCTTCCAGTAGTTTACGCAAGCGGGAAAATACATGAGGATGCAGGGGGAAATAGGCTTCTGAAGAGGTTGCATTAATCTGAGGGAAAAAAAATCCCAATACACATTAAGAAAGGCAAATTTGATAGTTCATTTAGCAAAGACATCAGTGCCTGTAGACACAGAATTTTTACAGCTCAGCTGGATTCCACCCTTTAAAAGTTTTTGATTTGTTGTTGTTACAACCATAAATTTGTACATGTTATCCTTGTCCTTTTTTGGACTTTATTTAATCAGTTTAAAGTATATGCAGATTATCTAGATCCCTCCTGGTGTGGATTTTTCTGACTAGCAGTGCATTTATAGTTAAACAAGCGAGGCATTTGGACTGTAGTCATTTTGATTTATAGCAGCAGGAACAAAGCGAGAGAGTACAGACGTCAGTGCTGCTGCTGCTGATCTGGCAACAGAGACTTCCTAATGTACAAATTACGTCTTTCACCACACAATTCCCTCTCTACCCTAACTAAAGACAGGGAAGCATGCTTATTTAATGCAGTGCGTACAATCTACAAAGGTGTATGTGCAGTGCTGAGTGGCTATTATAGCGCCCATTTCAGGCATAGAGTTTATATTTCACAGTGCTTTTTGCATTTTAAAATGAATTTTCCATAATGGCAAATATGCAGTAATTCGGTTTTCTTGCCTCTTCTAGACAGAACAGTCAAGTGTGAGTTAAAGCCAGTGTGGAGGTGGCTGTGGTGCTTTACCCATGCAGGCACCTGTCCACAAGAAACTGCAGTGAAACTATTAATTCATTGTCTATAGGTCACCAAAACACCATGGTGCTTTGTCCACATCCGGCCCTGGAGGCCTTTGAATAACCACCCCACAGGTGAAAGGCTCCAGATGTTCATGCTCAGCTCCCTGCACCACCGCGTGGAAGGAGGACTGCTTCGACCATTAATATCGCGTATGGGTGGTGGAACAAAGCAAGACTCCAGAGATCTTGTCTCCGTGATGGCATTTCAAATTCCAGGGCTGAGTGTAACTGTCTATACCTACTTCTATTCTGTATGCCAGAATAGAAGTATGCCAGAAAAGATCCTGCCAGTTTTCCTTTTCAAATGGCACGAAGTATTCCACTAACCAAAAACCAGACCCAAGACAGCTGGATAAAACAAAATCTGCTGGCAGTCATCACGCCCGGGGACCAGGCATCACACGGCTCTGGTTAATAGGTGGCTGCATTTCATTAGTGGCTGGAGTGATTCCTGTGCATATAGCACCCATAGCCAGTATATCTGCTAAGCCTTTAAAGCACTTGGGGATGAAAATAGCTCAATGCAAAATAATGGTCTCAATTTAGCACTGCAATCTGCAGTCAAAGACTCGGAGCAACTTGCAAGGCAGAGCGGAGACTGACTTGTTTCAAACCTGCTTCTCTGAAGGCAGACCCAGTGAGTGCAGTGCCGTATTCTGTGCAAAGGTGGGGAGCTACCCTGCAGTCCGTTAGGCAGGTACCGCTCCCCTCTGCTGCGCTGACAGGACAGAACGACTGCTTCAGAATAGACAGCAGGCCACTTCCCGCTCCATGGGCATCGTTCTGCCTTCAGTATCACACGGCATATGCTGGCAACGGGTACCCTTGCTCTCACAAGGTCAGCTTTTAATGTCGGGAAATAAACCGTAAAGTTGCCCTTATTAATATGTGCTAGCGCATGCTATTCTTCCCATCTCCCATTTAACATGCTTGGAAACTGAGGCTTGCATCATTCCTAACAGGAAAAACGTGCACAAACAAACCCCGAGGTCGGCTCTGCCGCACTGAAATGAAATAGTAAAAGGATTGATAAGAAAACACAGTCACAGTGGCAGAATGTAAATGGCCGTGGGTGAAGGCGGGCCGTTTGCCACCCCCGGGACTCTGCAGGAGCCTTTCCCAACGCCTGCTCGCCCGCCTTTCCTCACCGCGTCCTGTGGCTAGGGCAGATTGCTGAGCCGCTCGCGTGCTTGAGTGGCATCCGGTACGGCGAGCCCGGGCTTGGTCAGTTCCCTGAAAACCTCCGTCCTGCGTGGCTTTGTGGCCTATCTGTGAAATGGATATTTATTGAGGAGAATCCCCGCTGATACAATTAAGTAAAATATAGCTGAACAAAGAGGTAACGCAAATGCAGTTTTATGCGTAAGCTGGGTATTAAAATGCGTAAGCGCATTCCTGTTGTCGTAAGGTTCCCTATTGCCATCTAGCATTGTTTTTATGATACCGGGTTTATGTTTCCCTTTTTTTGTGCAAAAAATGCAAATAACAATAAGTTTCAAATGCACAGCGAAGCCCTTGCTGTGCACAAGTTATTCAGTTGTTAGCTTCTTTTTTCTCTTCAGAAATCTAGTTTGTGGTCTAATTGCTTGCCCTTTTAAATTTATTTTCCTTGTATTTTGAAGCAAAATGGTTATTCAAAGTAGTTGGCGCTACAGAACCAAACTGTTCTGAAACTGTCGCTTTTTTGCATCGACGGAAAGAAAAGATTCGCTACCCTACGGTCGTTAACACACCCGGTCCTGAGCTGGAGGGGAGTGGGGTTAGGTGCAGCTGGGAGGATGTAAAAATGGCTGTGCCTCATAGCACTGGGACTTGGACGGCACCAGGCTCGTTTGCAGTCTAAATTAATGGAGTCTTTAGGCTGCTCTAATCTATCCAGCCAATCCCTGACCTCGAAGGACCTTTATCTGCTGGGGAGGTGCCGGGAGGTGGAAGCTCATTTCGGGTTCCTTGCATGGCGGCAGCGGGGGGGGGTGTGCAGGATCTGTTCCAGCTGCTCAACGTCACCAAGGATTCCTGTATGGGAGGGCAGCGCTGCGCCAGCAGCACGAGCCAGCTTCGCAGCAGCTTGGCGCTGCTGCAGCTGAGCTGAATTGAAACGGGGCAGGGTTTGGCCAGAGCGCGGCTGCACGCTCTGCCAGCCAAACCCAGTGACGCTTGAATTCACTCATTCCCATTGACTTTAATAGGACCGGGATATTGTCCTCTCTGCCGAGCTAAGCACGGAGATGTTCTGAAGTAGGGCAAGGCCTGACCCCCCCAAAATCTGGGCAGCTCTGCCATCAAATTCCCCTGAGGAAAAGAAAAAGGGTGGAAGGAGGCAGTCGGGATGAAAATGTAAATAAATACCTTTTGGGTTTTAACCGTGCCCTCAAGACTTCCCTCTGACCTTGATGAGCAGGAGAAGAACGCAGGCGGGAGGCTGGGGTTACGCGTGCCACTGAGGACATGCACGGAGCAACCATTTTATAAACCGTTATTCTTTAGAGCCCAGGACCTGATGATTAATGGGGGGG
>VZTL01011857.1:9561-23247 GCA_013400535.1 Scopus umbretta
GGCTGAGCTCACGAAACCATTCTCCAACACGTTAAAAAAAATCCAAATTCTGGGCATCACTGAGAAGAGTCTGGCTTCATCTTCTTTACTCCCATCCGGTATTTATAAACATTGATGAGACTCACCTGAGCCTTTTCTATTCTGTGCTAAACAATCCCAGTTGTTTCAGCCTTTTCTCACGTAAGAGATGTTACAGTCCCTTAATCTTAGTGGTCCTTTGTTGTACTTGCTCCACTTAGTCCATGTCTCTTGTGTGCTGGGGACCCCAGCGCTGGATCCAGCTCTCCAGATGCAGAGGATTGACTGGAACAGGGAATGTAGTTACATTTCAAAGACACAATGCATACTAAATATTGGTAGTCACTTCTAAAATAATTTTCACTATTTACATTTTGCTTACATGAGTTTATATATGACCATTTATGGTTGTCAATGCATTAAAACCAAAATGCTAATGCTAAATGAGGTCAGATTATTTTTTTTCCATATTTTTAGATATTGGTACATCTTACTGTGGTTGTCTTTATTTTNATTTTACTGTGGTTTTTTTTTTTTTTTTTTTTTTTCTCCTTTCTTTTTTTTTTGGTGTTTGGGTAGTCCTTGATAATATATTGAATCTTAGCAAATCCATTTCTTTATTCTTAAGAGGGAAATCCAGGTACATGTATTGTGATCCAGAATTGTGATTGCTGCTTGAATAGGCTGATGAGATACGGCTTTAAACTCATTCAGATGGGTACCGTTTGAAAGCATATCAGCAATAGTGTGGATGAGCATAGGGGTTCTACCTAAGCTAACTTATTTGAGTAGTGCATGAGTTAGGGTGGGAACTTTTGAAACAGCGTAGATAACCCTGAAGTGGTAAGCCAGTTTTGTAGTATATGAAAGAAAATTATTGCGAGATTTCCCCTCATAAGTGTGATTTAGTATAAATCTAATAGTAATGTACTAGGAATTAGTACTTAGGAATTAGTACTAAGCTAGATCAGCTAAGGCTAACTCAAAATTGTTTTTGAGAGGATGGAAAAATGTTACTTTAAGCTAATAGATCTATATGTTTCATAATGTTTAATAGCTGTAAGAAGGAACAATAAGGTCTTAAAAGTCAGTTATACTGAATTACATAACTATATGGTGGTAGGAGGTTGTTTTCACTGTTATAGATGGACTGTTGCCTGTCAGGACAACTGAAGTTTTTGAGGAAAACCAGGCAATTATTTTCAATAAATAATAAAAGGTTCTCAGATTTTATATCTGCAAGCAAATAGCATGCAAGTGATACCTCTAGATACCCAATACCAGATTTTACCTACAAGTCAAGCAGCTAGTTGTCTAAATGCCAGCACATCTGCCTTCAAATTGCTTGTAACTCTAAAGTGACTGCACCTGCAAAAATCTGCAATTGATTCCAGATGTAGGCCAGGCTGTAGGCTAGGTGCATGTGCCCCTGTGCTCTGCTGTAGAGAAGACGGAGATCATGAAGAAACCATTTATTGTAACTGTCTTGAATAATAGCAAAACCTTAAATTACTTTTCATGAAAACTTTTGAAAAGGGCTGTAGTAGTTCTCTAAATGAGATGTAGTAGATAAGTAGTGTGTTATTCCTGGAATGTTTCAGTTCCAATCAATAGGCTGCCCAGGCACAGAGTTTGCTTAGATCTTTTGGGACACGTTCACAATCTTTTCTACATGTTACTACTTAGCAAATGGGTGCCATCTGCTTGTGTTGCCATTTCAGTGCTCATCTCCTTTCCAAAAATAGTCCTTGTGTTAAATAATTCCAACTTTCATATGTCTCATAAAGCACACTGCTGTTAATTTCTTTCCACAGACAAATTTTAACATTTCTCGTTACTTTATGATTTTCTCAAAACTAGTTAAAATTCCCAATCTTTCTTCTGTCTTTATTGTTCATATGGCGTATGATCTGGATAATTATTCTGGCACTTGGTGTGCTCTTATTATTGAGATCTGCTGTCGTGAACAAAAGGTGCACAGATCTTCTAAACAAGATCTTATGTAAAAACTTTGAAGACACAAGATTCGTTTTGAATAACGATGGTTGCATCTAGTTGAAAACATCTGCCGTAGTCACCATATTGTGGAATTGAGCCACAATTAGTCTTTGCAGTTGTATCCTGGTCTGGTATGAACCTCCCCGATTTCAGTGGGAGTTATGTTCACTTTCTTACAATCAAACTCACATCTCTTTGGCATCAGTGAAGGCTTACACAGTCGATATGAGTGCAGAGGTTACAGAGCCTGGTCACTGTTTTCTAGCAGTTTTGATTACACAAATTTGGGACCTTAACCTTGACCATTGCTTTCCCAAATTAGAATGCTTGGCTGTGCCTCAAGTGTAAGTTTTAAATACAAATCAAATAAACTGTATGAAAATGTAAGCGAATGGTGAGCAATTGTATTGAACAGTAGGAGTTGCCAAGATACTTTTCTCGCATTTTACTTGTGGATGCTTACATATTAGAAAAAAATTCTTTGTGCTGTCTTGGTCTTGTTCATAAAATTAAAATTGCTGTTAATTTGGCAAACGTGGTTAATTTGGTAAATGTCCCAAATACAGTAAAACCAATACGAATATTACTAATATGTTTTGAGGCAGACATTTTATGTATAGAAAATATTGGCAAAGCATAGTTTGAATGTCACAGGTATGTGTCGGGGAGCGGGAGGAGATGTTGCTTTTGAAAAGCACCAGAAAACTTTTCAAAGAAAACCACTGGGAGTTCTAAAATGTAAATCCTTTTTCCATTTGAACATATATCCACTTATCTATGGAATGAACGGTTATGAGCTAGGTAGTATTCATGTTAAAAGTATTACTAAAACATTATTTGTTGTCTGCATATGGGTTGTCTCTGATTAACTAGTACTCTGAACTGTATTTAAATGTGTTTGGTTTAGTAAAAGGAAAAAAAAAAAGAAAAACCCAATACATTTCTGAGACAGCTTGAAAACCAGACTGATTTCCCAGATGCTGAACATTTGTCATTTTGCAGAGGGCAAACTTCTGAAGACTGAGTGCTGAATTTATGTGTGCCTACAAACGGAGATTATTATTCACAAGCTGGTCTACATTTCCATTGGCTATTCTGTGTGAATTTTTACTTTCTGTGATTATCTGGATTTGAGTACATATCCGACTTCTGTAAACAGAAAAAGAAAGTGCTGTTGTTTAGCATCTGTATTTTTAAAGATCAGAAATACAATGAATGACTGAATCTCAGCAATATGATACAGTGGAAAGACACGTTCGTGTTAAGTAGTCAGTGCCTAGGAAATATAAACCTTGCACCAAAAAAGCATTTGCCTAGGAGTTTACACCAAGAATCTTCCTTTTTTGACCTTTCCCACAGCTGAGCCATATAAGGCCTTATATTTCAAAAACCTTTGAAGTTCATGAAAAGCCTTCTGTTGATTTCAGCTGGATCAGGTCCATGTATGAGCACTAGGTCCGTGCAGCCTTTGTCAACAAAGAAGAAGAGTGCTGTGAACTTGGTATCCCAATTCTAGTTGTATCCCTTTTTTAGTCTTTTAATATCCAAGAGATCACAGGACATGAAGATGGAGAACTGGGGGTGTTGAAAAGTAAGTGGACCCTTTAAACATGAAAGTAGAGTACTGTTCCTTTCATCTCTGACTAAAAAGAATCCAACATTCATTGCCATCCACAGAAAAGAATATCATATATGCCCAGATTTGGGGAACAACCCCAGCCCAAAGTTTTTATCCAATTTCCTTTGACTTCTGTGAACCGTATTTTCACCAATGTGTGTCTAGTCTGTCAAAAAGGTATGACATCAAAGTTATGTAAAAATATTCACGTATGGAAAATACAATACAGGAAAATACATGCGTCTTTCACCAGGAAAAAAACAAAAACAAACAAACAAACAAAACCCCCCAAAAATCCCCCAAAAACCAAAACCCTTTGGCTTATTATACCTTTATGGACACTGCATGTTTTGCTTTGCTTCTTCTTGGTCTGCATGCTACATTATGTTCCTTTAAAAGAGCAGTGACTTGACTCCCCTGGTAAGCAGCTGAGATTCCTGAGGAAGGCATGGCTCTAGAACTTGCAGGAGAAGCAAAAGAAGAGACAGAGTGTCTCAGAAGGGAGAAAGCTGGAGATAGGTGACCTCCAGCCAGCGCACAATGCTGGGAAGAGAAATTGTCTAGGAGTAGAGGGGACTGTAGGTTTTACTGTGACACAAATAATTGAAACTAAGGCTGGAAAGAGAGAACAGACGTAATGGGTGTAGGAAGAGTTGTTTGTAAGTATTTTTTTATTTCTGTTCTTTCTCAGCTGCATGGAATTTTACTTGGTTTAGAAAGGTCAATTTTTCTTGTTTGTAGTTGAGTAAAAATGTAGTTTGAAAATCTTTTTGTCTTCATTAGAAAGTCCAGTTACAGGTAAAACGTCCAAGAAAATTCACCACAAAGTTCTAGCCAATTTGTGGTCCTGTCACGTATACCAATGCAGGCAAATGAACATCAAGTTTGTTCTGGACCAGGGGTGCTCAAGTGTGCAGCCTGTCCAGGTAATGCTGCTGACCTGTGGCTGGCTTCTTTTCTGGTTATTTTCATTCATTTCTTTCCTAAAAGTAACTTGGGAGTCTGGAGGCAGTTTATGGGCTGAGTGTGTCCTTGTGGTGGCAGCTTGACCCTCATTTCTGTCTTTCCTAAAGACTTTAACCAAAGTGATAGATTGTGAGAAAAGAGGGACAAAGGAACAGGCTACTTTGGCTTTCTAAACAGTTCCTGCTCTCCAAACATTAAGAACCCACTCTCTGGAGAGTTTGCAACCAGAAATACGTTCCGGTTATGGCAGCCTGCTCTCTTGAGTCAATACTGTGATTTACGCACTATTTAATTCAGAATACACGTGATCCCAGTTCTTCAGGAAAAGCTTTGAATCTTCTGATGCGTGTGTTCCGTGCGCTTTCAGAAGTGCTAGATTTCCTGTATTGCACATACATAGTAAATTTTTGGTCATGTGATGAGAGAAGAGCTGTACATGTGTTTTATTCCCATATAGTAGACAAAGTGAAGTGGGCTTCCCAGATAGTAAGTTGGGCACCATCTACTACAAGGATGTTGTCTTTCAAGTCCAATGTTTGACATACTGCTGCCACTGAAATTTCTCAAGTGGTCACAACTCAAACTGCAAACATAGCTGAGGTAGTGAAGACTTTGTTTTTTCTGCCTGTGAGGGTTGCAATCCAGCTGCCTTGCATCCTGTAATAAGATAATACGAGGGAAATAATAAGATTTCTTCGGAACAAATGTCTTCTGTCCAGAGAGTCAGGGATTGCAGTTGATGGTGAAGATTGGGTGAGAATAATGTACTCATTTAATCCAGTGCAAACATAGTTCAACCTTCCTTGCCATACTTACAAGAATTTATAAGCATAGTTCTGTTTTTCTTTTTTATGGATTGCTATTTAGGGGAGTTATCTTCACATTAACTTATATCAAAAAAAAACCAAAAAAACAAACCACAAGTAATCACAGTTCACATACATGAACATGGTTTCTTGTGATTTAGGCCATAGATCTAAGGCTATACATCATTTGTAGTTAATTGATAATGCTTTTTACCTGTTAATGATTTCTTTGTACTACTGGAACATTCCAGTCAGGCCTCAGGGTATTTTGGGACTTAGACACTATAAATTAATTTCTTAACCTCACTTGCTGGAAGACTTTGGGTTTTGTTGGAATTTAATACATGGATGAACGATATTTGAGGCAGCAAATAGTTGAACACTGAGTAAGGGGTGATAATAATATTAATATTAATAACATGTTCTAATACAGAGACTGTCTTTTTTTTTTTTTTTCCAGTAAGCTCATAGNAGCAGCTAACGAACTTGCAGCTTCTATCATTAAAAGAGTCACAAGTTTGTTTTTGGGTTTTTTGGTTTGGTTTTTTTTTTTTTTTTTTTTTTCCCAATTAGGTGATGGCTATAGCTTCTTTGAAAACGATGAAATCGCATTGCTATGTAACTACAGCGAGACAATAATGAATCATATCATTATCTGCCCCCATTTTTCTTAGTCACAAGGAATGTATAATATGTTGACATTTGATTTGTATCTAGCAATTTTGGGAAGGGAACTGGAACTAGGAGAGCTTGAGGCTTTCTTCTGTTTTCAGATTTCTTTCTATGCAACTATGAACTGAGAGATCACAAATTAGCCAAGCGTTGGTCAGTCTGGATCTGAGTAGGTGGAAGGAACATTAGGGGTTAGACAAACTGACACAAAGAGGTAAAAATCATCCAATTAACGAGTGTGTGTCACACTTCATATAGTACTTAGTAGCACCTATGGGACATGTTTGTCAGAATAAATAAGGAAAGATGTAGATTTTTGCAGCTAGCTGCTTATTGTTGGATTTTTTCTTTGAGTTAAAAATTGAACAAACAGTGTGAAAGACAGTAGGCTTTTGGTAAATTTCATGCATTTTCTGTCCAATGGATCCTCATTGACCAAGTGGAGTAGGAACACATTTATTGCTGCACATGCAGCATATTAGCTCATAACGTAAAAGATTTAGTTTAATCATAGAAACACACGCATATACATTTGAGCACTGGGCAGCACCAAAGCTGTAATTACAGTGGCTATAAATGTGCAACAGCAAATCATTATTATTTCAAATAATAATTATTATCTCAAACCTTCTTCTGATGTTCAAAACCTTCCTGTTCTTAAGTAGAAGAAAAGAGCAGCAATGTGGACTAACCTTGAAAGTTAAACCTATCCTCAGCCATTTTCCAAATTGTAGAAAGGAATGAACATTCAGATTTTCCTAAAGAATATACTGGCTGCCTTTGTTTTGGCAAAATAAATGACTCGCAGATAGTTTTGAAGACTAAAAAGCTCTACACATGAATGTAGTGTAAGCTCATATTGTTTTCTTTAGGTGTACGTCTTTCAGCCTTCTGACTGATACTTGTGAGTTCTCCCATTTATATGATTAATAGTTTAACACAGGATTTTTTGGGAGTTTTCATTGCTGGCCTGAGTCGTGTATCCCTACAGTTGATAGTAATGTATCCAGGGGTTTCAATGGAAATGAGCTTAGGCCAATGCAAATGTACTGGAAATATCTGTTCAGAATTTGTAGATAAAACCAAGAAAATTCCCAGTATGCTGTTTAAAGAAAATTAACTTGAATTTGTTAAATACCATCTTACTGCATCTTGACATCATCCTTTACAATTCAGAGTGATAGTAAATGATACTATGCCATTAAGACAAAGTAAAACTGTATTGCCACTTATTTGCAAGATGCAAAGCACCTTGACTTCTAATTAAGATATTTTTGGAAGAGATTCCTTTAGATGTTAAGGGAAGGTAGAAGAAATTTTTGATATAACTAGAGCTGAGTACCACTAAAGACAGTATATAAATATATTTTTTTAAAAAAAATTAGATATTGCCCAGTTACTGATTGTAACTCTAGGTATCCAGGTGCCCTCAGGGATTCCAGAGTATCCCTGTAAGTTTCATCAACAGGCATGGTTTATCCTCTTAATAATAGGAGCAGATGTCAAATTTTCATGCCCCTAAGATGCTTACTCATACCTAGTAGATCCATCTGGTATAGATCGAGCCTCAGTCAAGTTGTTCTCATTCATGACCTTCCCACTGAGAAAGCAAATCAAGCAGAGCTCCTCAGTCCAATGAAAAAGAAACTTGAATATTATCAACATATTTGTAGTACCACAATCCACTTCACTTCACTGTCTTTCTTAATTGCTTTACACAGGTGAGAAGGCTGGTAAAATGGAAGGAAACATTATAATTGGGATAGAATTCCTGGAGCATGCCACCAGTATCTGAGACTTTCCAAAGATGGAACAACTAAAATATTTGTCAGTTCTCCAAAAATAGATTATTTAAGAAAGAAAAACAAAACCTTAATATAAAAAGCCTGCTGATAATTCAGGATGTTGGCAACTGGTATTAACCTCAGTTGTCCACCTATTATGAGCTTAAGGCTACACATGATAATGTTTTTCTTTTGTGACTGTTAATTTAGGTCAAAGGTATAAAATAAAATTCTAGGCTTTAGAACTCGTGTGATCCTTGCAGTGGAATTCTGTGAAAATTCCATATCCAATTGTTTACATTAACTGGAGGTTTTAAAATACTGTGGCTCGGGTAGGGACCTGGACTGAGCTTTGACACCTCTCATATTACAAGCCTTTCAATAACTTCAATGAAAATTAACCTGTCTTAATTTTTAAGTCTTTTGCCTGATGCTAGAAATGTCTGAAACATGATGGACCTGTCAGGAAATGATTGTTCTGCATAACAGCTATATCGCTGGTAACCAGACTTGTTAATGAAGAGAGATTTTTCTTTTTATGGTGTGCCTTCATTAGCTAGTTATCAGACTGTATTCTAGAAGGCTGGCACATGAAAGGCTTTTATGTTTGTGGAAAGTTTTATGACAACACGATGAGGCAACATAAATCTTCCACTGAAGATTGTTACTGTAGAAAGATCCAGTTAATATCCCTGTAGCTCGAACTGTATAAGAAGTTTTAGTATGTTACATCTTTCTCAAATAATAGAATTTGATGTTGATCTCCTCTACCTCTCATCTGTCCTTTCACTGTCTTAGCTTGGTTGCAGGGTGGTCTAGAAGATTGGACTGCAGCAATTGTCCCATGTAATGTGTTTCTTGTGGCATACAGTTCTTAACAAACTGAAAAAAGCTCCTAAGAAGACTGGAAGAAAGGGCTTGTATCTATTGTAACCTGCATTAAAATGCTGGCTCTTCTTTCAGGTATATACTATCGGTGTTGCAGGGCCGCAGGATCCCAGCTAGGATCAGGTTAGCAGGCATGTTAAATTTCAAGGGGAAAAGGAAAGACGCACCCACCCTTCTGTGTGCTCCTTCACTTGATGCCTGTTTTTCATCCATTGTCAATACAGTCTCCTTGCAGCCGTTGCTGTTCTGGGAGCTGTTGCAGTTCCTTAAAACAGGATGTGAGTAAAAATGTGGTCTGGAGAGAAATATGAACAGGGTTTACAGGTCTGAGGGCTGAGGAAAGAGAGCAACACTGAGCTAAAGTCAAGGGAAGGGGGCCATGACTACCTCTTTGTTACATGATACAAGTATGGGAGTACGTTCATTACATGATGGGATGTGTGGTACCTGACCAGTACGCAACTGGCACCTGCCAGTCTTTATTACTGGCTTAATGTGGCGGTCCTGGGTAGTGGCTTTCTGCAGAAGTGAGAGCTGGGTTGGCAAGGGACAAGTCGAGGGCCAAACCAATAGGGCCAATGGAGAGAAGAGTGTTAACTTGCACTGTGCGATTTGTTGTTGGGTTGTGCTTTAGAGCTGAGACAATAAAGTTGCGGGCTAATTAAACTGTACCCATTACATCTTGTCTATCTGTAATGTCTACAATGAAGGCAGATGTATGGAAAGACTGTAGCAACTAAAATATGTCTGGGAAATAAGACTTCTTCTGGAAATGCTGCTTGAACTGGTGTGGTGAAAGGGGTTGGTTTTTTTTTTTTTTTTTGTATGGCTGACATGTTTCTTTGAATTAAGGCAGAGTGTATGTTAACAATACTGTGTTGCTTTTTGTTCAGATTGAAGATAGGCTGTTCTGTTTATAAGTCCAAGGGTCATTTCAATTTGGACAGTTCTTTAATTCCTAAATGACCACAGAACCCTTTTGCAAACGTTTCTAGGAAATCCCAGGTCTGGTGAGGTGCACTTCACTCACTCAGCCAGGTCTTCTATGGAAAAAGGGGAAAATCCCCAAAGACTGTTTTAAACAACTGTTAGAGCTCCAAGGACTGTGTAATTTTGACACTTGTTACTTTTGAGAGTTTTGCTATGCAGTTCAGTAATTCTAAAATGGAATTTTTGTATTGAAACCTTTATTTATAAATGTGAATGTGTCTGTGGAACTACCAATGTATAATTATAGTCAAATTTTAGACTGCATATTTTATCCATAGGATCATTATTTGTGCTGTTTTTACTGCTGAGACTATACTTTTCTACATGCTTTTACAATATTAAAAGAACTTGGGATGGTGAAACAAAGTATTTATGTTGGCAGTGATGTTTATTGAGTTTGTTGCCTTTCACAGATCAGAGGAGACATTTTATAGTAATATATCGAGACAATTGGAATAAGATAGGGGATATTTGTCACAAATATTTTCTGTTGAGAAAGGTACTGCATGGAATTTATTAATTTATTTGTTTGCTTTTCTTTTAAGAGGAAATGAAAATATATGTATCCATCAGCTTGTGGTGGATATGGCTGCTACTGCTGCTTGAAATATTTAGTATCTTGTAAACTAATAACACATGCCAAAGAGAAAGGAAATACAGTACTGAAATTTATCATGTGAATTTCATGCAATTATATTGGAAATAATTAGTATGTTAAGTACAAGAGTGTGAGTGTAAAATTTGATGGTGCCTGATACTGAATACTAATAAAATGGGTACTGAAGAGCTGTTAAGTCTTAAGGGCAGTTGTGGCTACATATCCTTCCCAAAGGTACAAGTGTAGTATATAACGATGTCTCTCCCATACATACTGGAACAGAATAGGAGAAAATATAGTAAAGCTTCACATGGCTGGTATGTAGTACAATGCATCTAGCAGTTTTGTAATCAGAAATGACTCCATGACAATGCAACCTGCGTGGAGAATCCCGTGTTCATATACTTTATAGTTAGACTATTTATAATGGCCATTTTAGATGATTTTATTTTTTTTTAATGCTTAGTTTCTTAAGGACACAAGACACCAGAACCCTGAGTGTTTTGCAAGTGTAGAAAGCAACACTGCCCTGAATGGCCCTGAAACAGTGGCTTCTGAGGAAAATTTAGTCTAGTAGGAAGCACTGAAATACTGCTCTTGTGTGTTTGTGGGAGGTGTTAGAAATGTTTGAGGTGCATCTACACATTAGTGTTTTAATATGGGTCAGAGTTGCTTTTGGAGTGAGTCTCCTGAGCATCATGATCATCGCTAGTTTCACATCATGGACCAGTCTGAGAGTTCATGCAGTGGATTTCTTCTGGATGAACATAACTGGAAGAGATGATCCAGGGGGACTTAATATGCTTTAGCAACTGATGGGCATCATGTCCATGGGACGAGGCTAGAACTAGTTGAAGGACAAGAGAAGGGGGAAGTTGGCATATTTGGAGTGCAGACATCAAGTGCATCAACACCAGTTTTTTTTATGCTCAACAGATGTGTTCCTGTGGTTCACATGACTTCCTAGTGTGGAGACACCCTGGGGTGTTTGTAGCTGATTCTGGAATGATCAGCTGGTAGGCAGTGCAGGCGAGCGCAGGCGAATGCAGCCTGTGGTAAATGTACCACACCACATGCTGTTGGGAATCACCCAACTAACCAATAATCTTATAAATATACATAATAGTAACATGGAATATAATTTTCAGTTATAAACTCAAATCAGCATTAAAAGCAACATGCACACATTTCTGAAATCTGGAATATTACTGTTTATGGTAAACCAGTCACGTTTTTTCAAGTAGACTAAAATAGGTCACGTACATCCACATTTATATTATATTTTGCATAACTAAACGTTACATTTTTAGAATGTATTTTGTTCTTTTTGGTGATAATTTTCTAGCGGGCCATGGTTCTGTCACATCCTTGAGCCGGCATATATTTTTGCTGTCTCATTATTTCATTTGTATAGCAAATTTACTTTATGGTATGACAAAAAAAGGCATGTTAGCATTTTGGAAGGGTGAGTGTTTTGAAAGAGAGCCTACAAATAGTTGACGAGCTGTCTTTTGCTCCCGATATAAATGCTATTAGATTAGTTTCTGTTCACTTTGACTGGCTTACCTAACCCCAAGAAATGTGTGGCAGGATTTGGCCCAAGGTATGTGTCTTAGTGTGAGCTTCCATATTTAATTTTAATATCTTCAAATTAGTGTCAGTATATTTAATTCCTCCTATTGCTTGGTGAAGTGAAGTTTATTTCATCTGGATTCTTTTACAGATTGATAGAAACTTCTGCAAAGTAGACTTAAGACCTCAGTTGAGATCAGTCTTAGAAGTGGTAAGAGTGAAGTCTGTGAAACCACAAGAAGGCAGTCATAACTCACAAGTGCGGTGGAGACACAAGGATTCCTGTGGCTCGTTTGTTTTTACAGCTTGTGTTTATCTAGTAGTTTTTCTATCCATTTGAGAAGATGCTGTTGTAAAAAGGGAAAAGGTGTTCCATACTTGAGATGCAAATTTAAATCAAGCAATACCTAGTCTATATTTTCAAAACTACTGATCCCTTGCTGTTTCGTTGGTAATGATGCTTGGATTTTGAACCTACTAATGATGACAGCCAGAGAACAAACACTGTTGTGTCTCACAATTTAGGTGATGGTTGCTGATTTTACTTAATTTCTTTTGTGATTACTCTGATCTTAATGTTTTTTCTGTGTTTTCATTTTGATGTATGTAAAGTTGTGGCTTTAAATATTTCAGTGCAAACTCTAATGAAAACAGTCTGTAATGAGAATGAAGGTTTAAGATTTTAGGAAATACCACTGCAAGGTTTAGTCAATATGATTCTATTTGTACCCATTCATTTACAGGAGGACCCACCATATCATTGTGATAGGAGTTAGCACATTACAGGTGTACGGCAGCATTAGTATAAATCAAAAAGAAAACCTGACTAAGACTTTCTAAAATGTATTTGTGACATGCGTTTTCTGATGTTAAATCCAGATGTTTAAAATTAAACTGCAGTATTAGTAAAGCTGTTACCCATGATAATTTAATTTTGGTTTATATTTACAAACTGCAGTTATGTCACCAGAATGAATTAGGCTGATCAGTTTTATATCTATTTCTTACATCCAGTCACCTCTTTAACGTAATTACTTTGGGTTAACCAGTAACCAACATTTACTTTTCTACAGTTTAAACATCTGTGGTATAGAAATGGTTTCTGCTAAGGAGGATGTACATTTGATTTAGCTGTGAGGGATCACAGTGGCTAGTTACAGTAATAGAAGAACTCTAGGTATATGTTCCAAAATGTGTTTTTCACTTGGGCTTCCTTTTCAGAATACTGTTGCTCAGTTAATTTTTTTGTTATAAAAAGAGATGTATGTACTTGTAAGATGGCAGAGGAAATATATGTACATAGTTAAGCTTAATGCTGTATTTCTATGTAATTTTTTATATAGCACACTCATAAAGTTATCCAAGTGTCTGATGGTAATATATTAAACAATGTGACTAATATCTGCTAGGTACTGTTTGTTGTCTTACCTTTTCTCATGTTAGAATCCTATGTAGTGATTTTTTTCTTTGTTTTGGTAGGTTTTATATGTTTTGTTGTTTTGCCTGGTTTGGGTGATCTTTATTTAGTTTTGTTGCTGAAGTTTTGCTTTGTGCTTTTGTTAACTAGAACAAAGTCTAACAACACTTCTTATACATCAAGAAAACACAAAGATGTTCATACAATCATTAAGGTTGGAAACGACCTCTAAGATTATCTGGTCCAACCGTCAGACCAACACCACCATGCCTACTAAACCATGTCCCAAAGGGCCACATCTACATGTTTTTTGAACACCTCCAGTCCTCTGGGCTCTACCACCCTTCTGGGCAGCTGTT
>VZTL01011859.1:0-28728 GCA_013400535.1 Scopus umbretta
CTTGTTCTCCAGACCCTGGAGAAGCAGGCAGTCTCAAGTTGCCCACTGTCATGAGCTTGCCCTGCTCCATCCACCACAAGCTGTTTACTGGCACATGCCTGTCATATTACCCACCCTTTCCAGCTGTGAACTCTGATCCCATAGCAGCAAAGCCAATGTGTGTAGCATACTCCAAGAGGGCAGGCATTTATTCTTATACACAGGGAACAGCCCCTCAAAACCTTACTGGTGGCTTTGTTCTCTCACTTATTAAAGACTCCTAATGAGGCACCACTTACTGTCCCCTCCTTTCAGTGCCCATGGAAACTGCCAAGCTCCTGTCTCATTTTCCCCTCTGCCTCCCCAGGGGGGGGAAAAAAAAAAAAACAAAAAAAACCAAAACAAAAAAAAAAAAAAAAAAAAGAGGGAAAAAAAAAAAAACAGCTTTAGCTCCTGCCAGCAGTGAGGATACTTCCATGGTGCATTGGAAAAGCTTACTCCAACACATAACCTTTAGACAGGACAGAACCAAAGCCAGGTAAGCAGGGCACACTCTCACTATGTAGAAACCCATGTCCAAATCAGCACCAGTGGAATTCAAGCTTGGGTTAATCATTTGCCATCAGTAGGATGTGCCACGAGTGGCTGGCTGAAACACTGCCTGCAGGCAGGGCAGCCTGAGCATTGGTTTGTGTTTCCTCTCACACAGGGAATGAGACTGTCCCCAAAACCAAGAGGAGCAAGTGTGCGCAAGCAACCTCACGGCTGGGACATCTCTTAACACACATGCCCACTCCATCGTGGACCTTTTCATGAAGTGTTTTGCAGAAGCTGAAGAGAATTCAAGCTGAGCTGCAGATGAATAAGACATTTTGATTTTTGTTGTGTCTAGAGACTGGAGTAATTGGACATGTAAACATGTTGTGTTTACAATTTCAGAGAGTGCGTTTTGGGGCAGATTTTATAAAAATCCACCACAATCTTTGAGCACTTACTTAATTTTCCAACTTGAATGTTATTTTAGGATTTGGGGGTTGTTTGCTTATTTTAAGAAATGTATTTGGGAGTTTTACACAGTACAGACAGATTACTGTGTGTCCCGTTTAATATTTGGCTATATTCAATTAATTAAACATTTTTCTCTCCTCAGTACTGAATTTATTCCAACACAGAGGAACACAACACTCCCTTGTAGCCTGAACTGATAACACAAGCTGCTATTATAATGATTTTTCTGTTTGCATTTTAGAGAGATTTGTTCCTCCCTATGACCACCAAAAATAAAATGAGCATGCACAAAGTCTCATGGGTCATATGTATCAGAACATGAAACAAGTTGAAAATTCAGATACTTCCACACAGTGAGATGAACTATAATAAGAGACTACAGTGTAACACCTGGCCTCAAAAGGTTCGTGTGGAGAAAATACAGGCACTACCCTGAGAACATTCACTGCTTGTTGGATTTTGGTTCCCTTTTGAAAGCGATACAGGTTCAGAAAAATACCACCTCTGCTGAACAAATGCAACCACCAAATCCCTACTGCTGGCCTCGCAAGCCCCAGGTACTGTGCAGGCACTGTAGCAGCAAATCAAACAAGCAATGAGGGGCAAAGGTCTAGAAGGGGGCACGCAGTGGAGTACAAGGCACAAGACTTGTTCTTCTATTTACAAAAGAAAACAGAAAATCTCAAATGTTTATTGCTGTATCAGAGCTCTTTAAGATACAGAATAACTCTTAATTTGATGATTAGCATAAAAGATTCACATTAAATTCATAAGTCAAGTTCCTGATATGAAAGATCATTTTTTTATATTGATTTTACTAAACTTTGCAGTATCACTGGTGAATCTTACTTTTTTTAATATTTTTTGTAGTATATAAACTTCAGTTGTTACTCATGAATAATACAGTTTTATCTCCTTTGAGAAATCTTGGTTTTGTAACATTTTGCCTATTCACTTTTATTTTCTACATTGCTTATCAAAATACGCTGATGACATTCAACACTATGCAAGACTTCAGATTTGCATAGCAAAAATTGCTTCTAGTTCATGCTCCATCATAAATGGGGGAGTTGCTGAACTGCCTATATTCATATTTTATGAACACAAGGAACATCTTCATACACCTTTCACACACACCTTTGACTCAAGTCACTGAATGGCAACTTTATGTTCATGATATTTCCTTTACTACTCCCAACTCCTGACTTCAGAAATACTATTCTTTTCCATTATTCTGGCTTATTTCTATATGTTTTCATTTTCTTTTCCTTCAAATCACTGCTCTTTTTCTATGGTATTATTATATACTTTATGCCCAACTTTAATTTACTTCCCTGTGTGTATTCCAGCTTTTCTTTATACCCTATAACAGCATTTCCTAGATTATACTCCTAGTGACAGAAACGTATGTTGTCAGCTATAAAACTGGGCTTTTATAGTTTGTGATTCCTGCTAGATGGGCTAAAAGAGTGAAAGTGGCAAACAAAGTTAAATAGGATAGTAAATGAAGGACTACATTGTGTCAATCTTTCATCTCTTCCAATTTTACTGCCTATTCTGACTGTGCCAAAGCAAAGTTAAAAAATACAAATTCAGATTTAATAATTCTCTTATGTCATCTGAATAACAATACTCCTGTACCTGCATGTTTTAGCATGCCTTTTTCTTAGGTATCCGTGTTACATGTAGTCTGGAGCCTCTTCATTTAGCCATTCCATGAAACGGTACTCAACAGTGAAAGAAGTCTGTGTCCTACGAAAAGCTGTCCAGGCTGGCCTGTGCTCAATCATCTTTCTAATCAACTTGGAGAAACATGTTTGAGTTTTCTTTTATTATTTCTCCAACTGAACAGAGAATTATTTCAAATTTCCTTCATTTCTATAACTAAGTACTTCTAAAAATTTATACCTCAAACTCCTCCAACTTCTTAAGATGTATACATGCCATTATATCCCAATGGTCAGTTCAAAAGGCAATTTGCTTCAACAGATATTGTGAGAATGAAAAATTTAAATATAAATGAATACCAATTACACTGGAAGCATTGCTTCCAATAAAGATAGACTTTAATAGAGGTTTACAGCCTGTTCATTAAAGTTAGATTTTAAGTGGCACCAGGCCAAGATTTGATGTTAACTCACCATAACTTGAAAATAAACCCCAGAGACCACTTCAAGTCATTAATTGGTTCCTATTACACTAAGTACAGACACAGACGCATAATCTGAAATTTAAACGTGGTCTCACAAATATTTTGGAGTACTGCATGACTTCCTCAAAGCACCACAAAGACACATGAAGGACTGTCACAGCTTCATTGGGAATAACTTCAGCTTGTGAGAAAACTGAAATAGTAGGACTATTTGGGATATCTCAACATTTTAAATTCTAAAGACACATAATGCATGCAAAATTATTCAGTTCAAAGCATTTTGTTGGAAAGGTGAAATTTTTTTGTTAGAACTCTGTAAAGTAATAGTAGTAATAGTTATTTAAGCCAGTTCCTGTCCAATATCAGACTTCGGGCTACTGTACTTTAAATCTTCATACCGATGAAATAATTGAAATTTTTTGTTGTTGTTCTTCAAGTTTTTTTGTTGTTGTTGTTTTGGCAAATTCTTTCTATGGTAGCCTGCTTTAGAATAAAATTCCTTTGAAACTCTTACATCTTTGAAAAGCATTCCTAGACATATCCACTCTTCCTTTTCCTGAAATGCTTCTTACAAAAATAGCTCGCCTAATAGTTTCTCCTAATGTCACACACAGGCAGGAAATTACACCACTTACTGGAGATTAGGCCTTATTTTGCAGCAGCAGGAGGAAATCTAAAGCACCACCAGTCCAAATAGACAAAGGTTATAATATGCAATTTTTAGATACGGAACTGAACAATTGGAAAAATAAGATCCTGTAACTCAATCCTCAGAAACGGGTTATTTCATTGCATTTGCTGCAATCTATTGCCTGAATAATGTCAGTCTTTTGTAAGACTGACACTCCTGTGCAAATCTGAGAAACACCCTTAGTTCTCTGGAAGGACACCCAAGGACTGAGTTCTGTTCGCCTGTGCATTTCTTTGGTAGCTGACCCAACATCCCCTGTTCCCCAGGTCATCACAAGGCAGAGCCAGAAGCTCTGGGACAAAGTAGTTACCGGGCAATGAGAAAAGAAACTGCTCTACCAAGACAGAAAACCACAATTAAACCCGAATTGCTCTGTTCTTGCAAGAATGAAGAAAGTATGTTCCTTTTTACATCTGTGCAACCCTCTACAAAAAACATTGTGCCAACTTGTTATTTTATAGACAGCAATGATCTATACCAGGCCAGCTAACAGCTTTCTTTAGTTACGTGCATTTCTTGCATTTTAATATCAGCACACATTTCCATGGTATATGCTGCTGTAATGTTACTGATGTCCACAAAGATCAAAATTCCTAAACGGAATTTTAAATTTCTTAAATGAAAACATTCAAATTTAGTAAGCATTTTCCATTTTTCAGTAACCTAATTTGGAGAATAGACAGAAACCACCAAGACCTTCCTGTGACATACATTTTCTATATTTGCAAGATCAATGTCAGATGGCATGTGCTAATTCCCTACATCTATTTCAATCCTATCAGAAAATAGTAACCACCGTATTATTGTAACCATGATACAACCTTCCCCCATCTAGTCCCACAGAAAGCAGGAATGGTACAACACATTTGACGTACGAGCCCTAAAAAGCAGGAAATGAAAAATCAAGCCACTAGTCAGTACACACATCCTAATCCTTTCTCAATAGGCACATATCTTCAACAACAACCTATAAATTTCCCCAGTGATCTTAATTCTGTTCTCCTCAATTTCCAATTTCTAAATATGTTCTCTACCAAATTGTCTTCACTTCTCAGAACAGTAGGTTTTGTAAAAGCGTTTGGATAAAGAAGGACGAGAAAGGTGACTGGAATAACAAGAAAGAATATTACATTTTGTACTATGCCAATTCAGTGCTGACAAAGTCTTGCGGTCAAGCAGTTGCTATTTATTGGACCCAAATATCCCAGAAGTTAAACAGAATAGACTCTAATGTTCAAAATATGTACACATTCTATCATACACAGAAGCCACATAAAACCAGTAAATGGCAAGAACTGTGTATTATATTAGTGACTATTAAAAAATCAATTTAAAAACCAAAAGACTTACATGAAGTTTCTCTCAAAATTGTACAATTCAAAATGGTTTTAATGGAATACCAGAGAGCATTCTTCAGGTTGCCGTGAAACTTTCAGCCACACACAAATTTCAAAAACTCTCTTGTAATATATTACGTATAAACAAAACATAAGTGCTTGAGATTTCCTACTGAAAGGCCACCTACTTTTAGAGGAAAGAACAAAAGTTTCATTTAAGTCATTCCTAAAACAGAATCTGAGCATTCTATTCAAATCTCATATGTGGCTTAGGCCACAATAAGATTCAGAAGACCTTCAGTGTAAGTTTAGCTTTCTAATGTATTACATGCCAGAGTAAAAGATAAGTAATTTTGAAATAGTATGAAAAGATGATGGTAACAACTTCTTAAAGGAAAAAAGATCACCTTTGAGTTAGTTCTAGATGAGCTTTTCAATAACTACTCATTGTTGAAATCAAAACCTTTATTATCTACAGCACTCTTTCAAATGGTGATGGTTGGTTACTGCAGGATTACAATTTTATGTTTGGATTCCTTTGCCTCTTTACACTACAAGCTCAACAGGAGTGTTCCATCCAGAAGAAACTTGTCTTTCTACAAAGAGATCAGTACAGCTACGCTCAAAAGTTCATCCTAGTAGAAGCAACCTAGAATAATAATCCCTTCATTTGCAAGAAAAAAGCAACACATTACAACTTACATTGGAACACTGATGACATAGTAGCAGTTACAAAGAAAGAGACCTGATAAAAGGGTTATCAACCACTGCAAGCATAGAAGACTTCTAAACCAAGGATTAGTTCCTCATGCAACTGAGTTCATTTTCCCTTCTGGAATCTACCATTTCATAGTTCCCTACTACATCTTGCACTGCTTTCTGAAATTGTGTCACACCATCATCTTCATTTTGTTGCTAAAACAAGAATGGTAAGGAGGACGCTGGATTGTAAACTGCTGCTCTGTAAGGTAACTTTTTACCACAGGGGCACTACTGAAAGACAGCTATGGATTAGAGCTTAACCTAATTTCAGAAACTTTGCTTTAATTAGAGAAACAACATGCATATAGGTTGGCAACCTCACCTATAAATAGCTCTGGAATAGTAAAAAGGTGAAACATTACAAATTAATTAAAATAAAGCAGTTACAAGATTAACAAAAGTGAAAGGTAGAATTATAGAATCATTCAGGTTGAAACAGACCTTTAAGATCATCAAGTCTAACCATAAACCTAACACTGCCAAGTCTGCCACTAAACCAGGTCCTTAAGTGCCACCTCCACTTTTCTCTTAAAACGATACAACATGCACTTGCATTACCCTGATATAAGTTCCTAAGATCAAAATCCTCGGTCCCTCCAGTTGCTGGCACCTGTGCACACAAGCCCCTACTCACAGTCCTACTCCTGCTGCTGGGGCAAACATCCACACCAACTTACACATCAGCACACAGACACGCATGCTCCAGATCCCTGCAGTAACTGGGCTTCAACACCACAGTCTGTCTCACAGCTTATCCTGGATCCTCCATCTCTCTTGCTGTCTCACTCACTGCCAGACACACACTAGTGGGTCTCCCACTTGACCCCAGACCCTATGGTCTCTCCAGTAGCTGGCTTGGACATCCTGGTTCCTCCAGTAGCCAACTCTTGCAGCTGACTCACTCTCAGACACACACCCATGTATACATACACACCTGGCTCACTTAATCTACACCCAGCTAGTCCAGCTTGATATTTGCTAGGGACAGACACTGACGCACTCACCCACTGCCAGTCCAGCACCCAAGGCCCACTAGCCCCCATGATCCACGCTCTGACTCCAGTGGCTGACACTTAGACTTCCATACACACACATGCATACAGAATAGAAAGAGTCTTGCCCAGGAAAATAGTTAGAAATTAAGTTTAATGAGAAGACAGAACACATCATGCTGCTCAGGCACAGGGCATGGCCAGGCATACCAACCAGCCTGTTTATATGCACCCAGTTCTTTTTTCCCCCCTTATCTCTCAGTCTTCCCATTTCGATTCCTACCCGAACCACCTTCGTCCCCACTTCTCCCCACCTTTGGTTCTTCCTCTAAACATCCCGTAAGTCTTGTATGATTCCAAAATGCTCCTCCCTGCAACCCATAATAAGTCTCAAATGCTGGCAGGCAGCAACCCCCCTCAGTCTGCAGAGCAGTCCGGAGTGCCCCTGACTCCTGGTGCTGGGTGTCCCCATCCTGGCCCATGGGGCTGAGGCTGGGGACAGCCCGTGCAGGAGCTGAGTCGGTGGCTCCATTTCCCAGACTGGGTTATTGGGGTTCCCCTGCCTGCCGCTGTGCCTCTAGGCTCCTTTGCATGTGCCTGAGTGTGTGGAGATGAGCCTTTTATCACACAACATAATCTACTCCTGTTCCCCTTTTTCCTCCCTCTCATCCCTCTTTGAAAACATCCTGTTTCTCTCTTTTTTCTTTCCTTAACAGGGACAGAAATACTGGATTTACATTCTTTTATATTGCAAGTGATTAATGTGCTGATGATTTCCACACCCAATGCCTCATCATTTTGGAAGTGACATCTCAGTGGGCCCTTCTCCAAGCCTTCTCAGACTGTGCTCCAACCGTATGCCTTAAGCAAAAGTTTAGTGCCCTCCCTGCTGAACGTGACAGTTTTACAAGCTTTTATACAGAATATAATCAATATGAAATATTAACTGTACCTGTGTTGAATTTATCCTATCATCTGTTGCTCACTTCAGAATACCCTTTGAGATCACATATGAAACATCAGTACAAAGGGCAAAGTCATATCACGTGGAGTTTTAGCTATACCACTTCATCCTGTTCTTAGTTTGATGTGTTTGAGAAAGAAGAGTAAATGACTACTTAATGCAATAATGTGCCCCTTTAAAATATTCTATTTGACACAGAACAAGTCTTATTCAATATGCTCTCCAAACGCTGCTTTTAATCTCTCATATGCAAAAAGAAAACTGTTCAATATAGTTTTCTCCTATAATTCATGAGTGAAAGCCATCATTTCCATTCATATTCTTTTTCCTGAAGTGTACATCACTATAAAGTGTTTGTGATAGTTAACTTTTAAAATAACCTATGTACTTTTATTCACCTTTTTTCTATGATGAGAGACCTCACAGCAAGGATGGAATAACAATATGGAAACTAACCATCTAATCCAACTGGACACACTTTATTGAAGTCTTATTACTTCCATGTGTAAGAGGAAACTAAAGCCAACTGCAATCCCCAATTTTTGGCATTCTCAATATGCATCGTATCCAGCAAAAGAAAATTTCACTTTTCATTTTTATTTTTACAGCACAGTGATATTAGACATATGGGCTTAACTTGATCATTTAGAGATCAAGTGTTTTAACCGAATTAAAAAAAAAGCAAGGTCTTTATTATGCCTAAAACAAAACTGTTCTTTAAAAAGTTGTAATGCTTTGTAAATATTATTCTACTCTCTTTTGCAGGGTGAATATTCTTAAAAATAACCGGTATCAAAATTTTAGTATGGATTAGAAAATCTTCAAGAATGGATACAAAGATTAATGACAATATGGTTATAACACAGATTCAAGTCAACCAATTTAAATTAAAACCTCACCATGGATAAATTCAATACCAAAGAGTTATATTCCAATTTATTCTGAGGTAGCATGTGTGATAAATTAATATTTCTCAAGATAAGAATACTAGTTTCCTAAAAACTATGAATATAAAATAAGCTACTACCATGAAACAAATATTTGCTTTCAATATTGACAGAAATAAATAGCCCTTTATTAAAGCATTTTAAACTTTGTTTTCTGCATAAACATTTTCTATATTTGTCAAGATACACCTCTGATATGAAAAACAACCCCAAGATGGATCAATCAGGTAAGCACCTTTCCTAACAGAGGTCTGAGGAGATTAAAACCTCATTTTGTAGTTTCAGCAATAGATTGAGCATCCCCTGCTCTTCCAGTAATACTTGCTGCTAAGGTTTTTTTCCTTTTCAACCCACTTGTTTCTCCAACACATATGCTTTCCTTTGTTATGCCCATAAATTATTAGATTGCTGCACGGCTTAGAATAGTTTTCTCCTCAAGTGTTAATAATAACACAAGACAGTAAAAGACAGGCTCTTGGTTGTTTTTTTTTCGTATTTTTGTAAGAATTTAAGTAACAACATCACTTTCAACACTCACGGTTGGCAGTACCTTATGACATTATTAGACCTATTTTAATCAAAAAGGCTACCTATAAAAGAAGGGAGGTCAAATGCTAATTACTTAGATGGATAATAAATATTTGATTCTTAACAGAGACAAAATTTTGGCAGAAAAAATGAATGACCTTCATTTAATTATATTAAAATTTAATACTCTTTAGAAGAAATTGTATCACAAAGATCAAGAAACAGTTTTCCAACTCCTTATGCATACTTAATTCAAAATTACATTCCCAGAACAATTAATTCTATTCCTTCCTATAAAAAGGCTAATTCTCAAGCTTTACCTACTGCCTGTATAGTTTCTTTTTTTTTAATTTTAGAATCCCATTTCTCTCTAGTCCTATAATTTAACTACTCTAAGAGCAGAATAACTGGAAAACTGTAATCAAACGATGATGGACACGGTTAGCTTAGATGTTTCTATAAACCAGTATCACTGACATACATAGGAAAGAAATCAAGTTAAGGGAAAATCTGTATGTAAGTGCAGATATAAAACATGTCAGAAAGCTCAAAAGAACTTCCGAAGAAGTTAAAGCCTAATGCTCCAGACAACTAATACTGATAAACATCTCAACCTTTCACAGCTGTTCCGTGCATGCAAGCTCTATACGTGTGCACATCGCAACTACACACGAGCCACTTTCACAGACTGCTTTCCTAATGAGGCCTCTGAACCCTGTGTCTACCACCACATTATACTGGACTGGACTGGGGTACTTTTTCTGTGACCGATTTCAACATTTTACATCTTTTTAAGAAGCGCTGGGGATGAAAATATGAGAAAGGTAAAAAAGTACAGCAGAATCAGTTTGTACACAAAGCTTTTTCCTTTGCACCTGACAGCGCATCCTCCCTGCTTTTCAGTGAAAGTTAAATTTTCTAGCTTAGCAGATGCTATGCAAAGTGCCTGGTATGTACGTGGTTTCGCAGCTGTTCAGATAAAGCAACACAAGCATCCACAAAACTGAAATTTAATAAAAATGTAAAAGAGAATGACTTAAAAATATGAAAAACTCAACTTTTCAGGTAGCAATATTCTTTCTCCAGTTAAACATATTCAGCCATGCAGAACACTTAAATACAAATAACTTGTGTACCTGAACCGTAGAACTGATTTCAGATGCAAATCCTCCTGTCAAGGGAGCCTCATGGCTAATCAGCAATCGCCCAGTCTTCGCCACAGACTGAAAAGGAAAAACAATGTAATCAAATTACACCTCTTGTGATTTCCTACTTGTACAACTTGTGGAAAATATGAAATATGTGACATTACTAGCCGTGTTAGAATGTAGCTACTTCTCTCCCCTCTTACATTTTCACTGAAAGATAAAACATCCTAAAAGTCTAAATTGAGTAATTAATGGGATGTTTTTACATTTACTATAAAAGTGTTTACATCTTCCACTCCATTTTAAGCAAATATCAAGAATAAAAATTGATTCCGTCGAGTATGAATTTACCCTATCAATGCAAACTGTAACATTTCTGAAGGAGAGTAAGCATTTTAACAAGTAGTCAGTAAGCATGTGGATCCTGAAAATACTAAAAGACATAAATGTAAAGAAATCCTTCACAACCAGATTCAAGGTAGTCAGGTATCATAGCTGTCCAGAAAGTAAAACTGTTAAATAAAAATTGTAGCAAAAAAATAATCATGTGGATTAACGATGCTTATGTAAGTTTTACATGGCAATTAGAAACATTTTCTAATTTTTAATCTCATTGTTTGTGCAGTTTTTATGTGATCTACTTTATAAATAATTACATAGCACAGTATACACAGAAGGTGATCTAAGCAGCTTTTAATCAAAAACCAAACTGGGTTCATTGTGAAACATAACAATGAAAGCAAAATATTTCTAATCTGATGGGAGTATAAAGCTTCACCACACCCAACTATCTTGAAGCTTTATTGCAGCTACATGCTAAATTGCCTAGAATTGAACAGTATCAGATACCTTTGGGCAGAAATATAGCAGCAAAGGCTCACTTTTCATAATACACATTTTATAATTTCATAAGGTGCATAAAAAAGTTTCATGAGCTCCTAGGGATGCACATCAGAAAAAAAATAACATGTATGTTCATCTTTTAAGAACAGTTAGTCTGACTTTTAAGATAAGTCCATAGTGTACTGCTGGTGTACAATCAGTCATCAAGTGGAAAAGCCCAAGACAGTGCTAGCTGTCAGGTCAGACTTTCTTAATGCCGTGATCTTCAATTTAATGTCTACACCAGCACATTCTCCAGTCGGGCAGGTCCATGTTGTCTACATAGTAGAATACCTAAAGGCAATGCCTTAAATATACAGTTTTCCTTCTGATTCAAGCACTTTTCTAATTCCTTTGCTTTTCTAGCAATGACTCAATCAATGGCTCTAAGTAGCTAATCCACAGATGTACTGGCAACTCACAAGCCTATAAACAAGATGATCCATATACTGTACTATGAAGTGGTTTGACAACATTCAGAGCTAAACAAGACAGGAAAAGGCATTTCAACAATTGGAAAGTAATCCACAGTTACGTAAGCCGATTTCTTGAATTTCTTTTGCCAGCACTGGAAACTCATCTCTAAAGAGCAGAGGCATTAACTGCACTATAAATCTGTCCAATACATCAAAACGACAGTTCAATGAACAAAATGTACACTCTGGTTTTAAGCTGATATGATAAAACTGATACAATCAGGTTTAAGTTGCTATGGTAAAACTCATACAATTCATCAATTTTGAAGTTTTTTTTGAGAATGCTCTTTTATTTTAAACAAAGATTCTTTTGCATAGATTTGTTCTGAGAGGTTCACACTTTGAAACATTGCAAACTATCACTAAAGTTACAGGTTTGGTTTCTCAGAATTTAATGGTATGAAACGGACACTGTTAGTTAGAAAGTATATAAGAAAAGCCACATGGGATCAAACCAATAATCCAGCAGTCCAGTATCCTGTCTCCACAATGGAGATAATTTCATGTTTAGCAAAGTGTAAGGATAGGGCCTTTAATGTGTTCCTTCACTACTTCTCAGTCTCCAACTATGTTCACATCACAGGTTTCCTGAGTCCAATATGGTTTTTTGCTCTAAGTAGCTGATAACTTTTCTTGCATAAATTTATCTGTTCTCAAATTGAACCCATGTAAACAATAAAGAAAAACAAAAAAAAGGAAAAAAACTCATTTTGGAAACCTGCTTCTCCCATATGAGATATCCTTATTTTTACATATGATTTGCAAGGGCCTCAAGAATTCCTTGCCCGCAGGAGCCTGTTAAGAGCGAGCAAGCAGCTGTGATCACCAAGCATTGCATAGAAGCATCTCAGCCCTGCTAAAATGCACCATATATCACTCCTGGTGGGTAACCATGCTAGCATAGCTTTGGTGCTTTTAGTACCCATCCTAGCTTGTTCAGGGTCTGCGTGGATACCTGCACCACAATGTGCCATGTAGAAATACCTTAAAAATTCTCCTAATGGTTAAACCAGAATCAAAATGAGCAGAAACTAACCACTATACTGCACTGCAAACAGAGTCCTGGATTTTAAGGAAGGATGCAAGTATTGCAATTCCTGAATATTACTGACTCCCCTGCATCAATTTCTACTTCACATTTAACACTTGTTCCTAAGCTACAATGAGTCTTTCAGAAAGACATGCAAGCTTCATTATGGTATTTCCAGTGTTTGCAAATGCATTGCAGCTATTGCTAAGTTGTTCCAGTGTTTAACTGCCTTCCCTGTTAAAATTTTGCACCTTATTTCCAAACGAATTTGACTGACTTCAACTTCAAGCTGTTTGTTTCTACTTTACTTGTGTTTGATAGACAGAGAAGCTATCTATTATCACATTTCTGCTCCCCACATGAATACATTAAGACTGTGATCAAATGATCTCTTAACCACGCTTTTGCTAAACTAAGCAGACTGAGCTCTAAATCTTTCACCATACAGCACACTTCCAATTCCTTCATCATTCTTACAGCCCTGTTCTGAATCATCTCCAGTTTTCAATGTCCTTCTTGAAGAACACCCATCTGGAATCACCATTCCAGCCTTTTTCAGAACAATGCCAAATATGGAGATAATATAACCTTGATACTGCAGCTTTTGGATGTATGAGGCCTTTTGGCCAAAGCATAACAATGTGAGTCCAGTTTCAACTGATGACTGCAATTCCCTGTTCTTGGGAAAGAGGGTGTTGTCATTAAAGGATAACTGCTTCTTGGAATAAAGACGGAAATATAGTGTGCATTTATTATTTCAAGATACAAAATTATATTTGGATATGCTGAAAAAAATATATATTGTGTGCCTGAACGCAGCTCAGTTAATGAACGTATCTTCTCTTTATCAGTGACTAAGTGTCTGTTTTATCTACTTCTCCAGCTGTTTGCTACCTCTAACTTATCAGTAACAGTTTTAAATGTTTTCCATATCTTTGATACAAATATTAAAAAACATATTAAATCTGACACCCAGGTCATGGCACACCACTGTCACCTGTGCTTTATCCAGTCATTAGAGAAAAGACTCTAGGGCTTTCAGCTACTACAACAACCCTAAAACAAAACCAGAAACCAGCATTGACTGTACTTTTCCACCTCAATTTCTTTGTCAGGACTGTTTTACATCGGTGTCATCCACGAGGATGACAACTGACGTTGTGTCAGAGCAAAAGGCTAGCGGCACGATCGTCCTGATAATGAAATGTAAAAAACAACCCTAATGCCTTTGCAAGACTAATGCTTTCAGATTGCACTCTGAAGGCTTTCTGAACTGCAGCCCAGCATTTTTTCAGTGAAGCAGCCGAGCAAATTATTTTCAACCTCCCTGACCACGCTCTTTATCCAAGAGTTTCTATAATCACTTTTCTGTTCAACTCGCAATTCGTCATGTTGGCCACTTTCTCCCCTCCTACAGCCACTGATGACAGAAGAAAACAACGCAAGCCTGGCGCTTCCAAGCAATTTGAAATCTAAGTGCTGACACTACCGATAATATACTGTGCCCTTACTTCGGAGGAAGCAGATTTAAACCAAAATGAGTTTGATGGTCAACTGCATTTTACACTATTACTCTACACACATAGCAACAATGCTACTTCCAGTGTCACCAGCTGCTTCACTAACACAGCAACTGTCCTTAAAGAAATTATCAAAGTGAGAATTAGATTATAAATGGCTGTTACTGTGTCACAATGGCAAGTTGCCTGTTTTCTTTAAAAAGAAAATCTTGTTCTCAGAATAAGATTTTCCGTCCTTACGGAAAAGGAATTATTTTGATATTCACTTCCACATTTGAAGTTTTGCATACTTTTGATTGTGTTCTTTAGAAAAATATAAAAAATTCCTGCATAATTGAAAAAATAGCTTTCAAAAAAAAATTTTAAGGAAGATGGCAAAAGTACTGAAATTTTATTATATCTCATTTCACATTAAGCATGTATGCAAACAATTATAAAATTGCATAAAAAGGAACATTAATAGATATGTGCTTTTACTGAAAACCAATCAGAATATGGAAGCTTAAAAAAAACACAACTTGGTAAAGTTTCAATAAATGCCTTGAAAAACATTTTTTTCTTTTTCATTTTTAGATCAGCTTTAATGAATTTGTGCTTGGAAAACCTGAGGGAGGCTACTTCCCCCAACATATTAGCTCTACTTTCCTTTTAATGTTTCAATAACAAATGAAATTACATAGCAGCATTCTTGGTACTAAATATCATAAACTTAGGGATAGAAATAAGATCCCAGATTTTTATTCAGCATTTCCCACAGAGAAATGTATAACAACCTGCCAGATGAATCACTGAGGGTTACATTTACTAAGCACATGCAGATCCGTAGCATGACACATTAGATCCAACGTACTCCAGATACAATGAGCTGCTTGTGCATGTAATATAGTGACAATCATAACAAATGCAGTTACTATTTCCCTAATTTCCAGATATCCCTGAGCCATGTTGGAGTTGTGGAATCTGTGGAAAACCAAACAGAGCCTGAAGCACCTTTTTTTTTTTTCACCAGGGTGCCAAGAGAAGGCATAGAAAGGAAGAGGAATAGGATGTGTCCTAAGAGCCTGGAGATGCAAAAGCCCCATCATTGCATAATAATCACGATTTAGTTTGCAAATTATAACTACCAGTTGCACAGAAGAATGACTTTTTCCTAGAAGGATTAAAATCTAGGAATAGTATGCACTCTTTAAAGCTCAAAGACAGCAGAAAAAGTAATTCTTAACATTGAAGAAAAAATATTAAATAATTAACCTGAATTAAAAGAAAATAAAATAACATCATTTGGTGTGGTTTTCAAGAATACTAAATTCCCAGAGAAGGAAAATGAGAGCGAGCTGTGAAATCTACTTTACTATGTCTATGCTACACTCCTTGGTTAACTGAAACTCATTTATCAGTAAAATCAAGATGCAAAGACAAAAAATTGACATGACAAATCATTATTTCATCACACACAGCTCAAGAGCCCAAAGTATGAATAAGATTTCTCAATTACTGGTAATGAGACAGTCAGCCTTACACTCATTCTGTTAAGATTCATAAGGCTAGTGTAGTAAAATAAATACATAAGACTACTGCAATATCACCACAGAGAATCCTAGCTGAACACGCAACAATGTACATAGATCAAAGCTAAAACTACTCAGAAAGGAAAAAATGTAATTCTTATTCCATCACTTAGGAAGGCCATTACAGAAGAATATTAAACAAAACTTTTCAAACAATAAAATGAAAAAACATAGGCAGTTCTGTAATAGATGAGTATGCTGATAAACAGCAGGGAACGAAAAAGAAAATTCACTTTCTTTTTAACCTGACACAAACAGCTAAAATGTTGCCAACCATTTTAACTGATCCACACTAGCAGAGGATAAATCTTTTGTCTTTCTGCTAGCAGTTAACCAAAACAGAGGCTTTTAATCTCTTAGTGCCCGATTGTTCAGCTGATGCAGCCGAGGTTGATGCTTTCTGACCTACAAGCCTGGAATTCATTGACAGCAGATGCACGGCCCGAGGCTGCTGCGACAGGCCGCGGTCCGGACGGAGCTTCCTCAAAGCAAAAGGATCTGCAGCAAGTCATTTACGTGGTGAGGACGAGCAGATCTATTAGGGCTCCGAGACCGCAAAGACGAACAGGCGTGGGTTCTGGTTTCTCACAAAGAGAACCAAAACGTGGTCCTTGGAAGGAGACAACAGTTAACAGGAAACAGGGACTAGTGAAAGGGAAGAACAGAGAACAGCCCTCCACTAGTGTTCAACACAGCATGAGACTGGAGCACGTTAGGGCGAAGAGGCTGTCCCTGCTGCACAGCCCTCCTCTGACACTATGGCTACACCCTTACCTGCCTTCTCTGGAGCAAAACCCAAAACTCAAAAAGCTAAAAGCCAAAACTCGTTAGTCTAACCTCCTTTCCGATTAATTTCCAATCAGAGTAGAAGACCAGCTATTAGAGAAGAAGATCTAAAAGCATAATGCATTACAACTCCAAGTATCATAATAATGAAGAAAAAAGGTAGAAAAGTATTAAAAATTTATTTACTGCCAAATGAGCTGTTTACCTGAAACCAAACAATTAATGCTTCATGAAGTAAGTTATCAAAACACGTACTAAGGTGTAGCACGTTGTAGACAACTCTCATGCTCTCCATGCAGCTCTCTGAAAGTTATTACTGTGCATTCAAATATTCATTTCTGATAAGGAGTAAAGCTCCCAGAAAAGAGTTCAAGCTAATTTTACATGACCACCTTAAACCTGTTCTTCCTAAAAGCTCTACCTGGCTACTACTTCCACCAGCTCCACAGTATTAGCCCAATATATTCTGATTAAAATCCTAACAACAGCTCGAAGGAGGGAGAAGGAACAATCTGGAACACAGGAAACAGCTGGACTGCATTTTTGACAGCAGCAAAGGCAGAAGCAGGAGGGGATGCTAACAGCAGGATGGAGAAAGAAAGAAGAAAAAAACCAAAAAACACATACTTTTATTTATAGCCAACTGTCCGTTATACCTTTGACCTTTCTTTGACACTATGTTTAAGAATAAGATTAAGTATCAAGAACGATTTTATATTACAAATACTGTTCTCTGGAGAAAAAAAACCTAGATGATATAGTAAAGGCAACATTACTAGCATGGGTTTGTGTCTCAAGGAATCTGGATTTTAAAAGACTTCAAATAAAGTCACACTGATACACTACACAAAACAAAGACTCATAATAAATTCATAAGGCTTACCCTTTGATATGATTCTAGATACATATAGGTAGGTATAACACAGAGCATATACATCCAGAACTCAAGCAAATACATCCAGAATTCAACTGGCTCAAAAACAGTAAACTTTTTTTTTCCCCCCTTTAAGCATTCTTAAGTCCATACATGTGCATCACCCATTGCTGGAGTTGGTGAGCCCTGTTCCTGTTGCCAGAAAGGCTATGAAAGTAAAATCACTTCCACAATTTCCAGCTACATCTGAGCTCAAGAAATCAACGTGTACATTCTGTACAGGAATTTTGTATTTCTACTAGATGAGTTGGAGTGAGGAAACAAGTTAATAGGCTTGCAATAATTCTCAAAACCTATTTTCAGACAATTCTCTGAGAACTCTGACCCTGTAGTAAAGACAGAAAAATTACCACAGTAGGTACAATTCTGGGGTTTTTTAATATACTTTTTTCTTACAGTGAACAATGTATGGGAACTGAATTAAAAGTGTTCCTGTTGATAAATTGCTATGGAGACAGCCAAGCTTTCAAAAAAAGTTAAAGACTTCTCTTGCACTTTCTCAGTTTCAGTATTTGTATCTAGATATCTGTATGCAGATGCATGTGTCTATATATTTATTTCCAACTACAACACAAATATTACATTGATCTCTCAGAAGATCAAGACAAAAACAAACAAAAAAAAAAACCTCTCTGAAGACTGAGATGAATTGCTCAAATTCATTGTGTCAAAGCAACAAAAATATTTTGCTCTGGAGCCATCATTCACAACTTGTTCTGTTACCCCACGTAAATAACATCCAAGTTTTCTAAAACTAAACAATATCCAACAACTAATTCCCAGTTCTCTTTATCAGCTGCACTTAAACAATTTACTACTGTGCTCCTCTTTAAACCTCCACAGCCTCTTATGGCAGAATAGAAACAGTTCTCAGGAAGAAGTATGGTCCTCACACCTCAAATAGCACTGCATTAAGCAGTTGAGGCTTTACTGCCTCTAACCTCAAGTGAGGACCCTGCAATGGGTTAGATCCTGACTTCCTCCTATACAGAAGTACATACATTTTCCAAGCAAAAGATCTGATTAAGCATCTCCTTTTAATAAGAAGGATTACAAATAAAATCATCAGCATTGGTGTAACAGTATGCCTGCCCCGTTTGTTTACATAACCATTTATACCCTTTAGACTGTGCCCATCCACCTAAGGGCAAGGGCTCCAGCACTCAACCATCCTGATGACTTTATCAATATCTTTTCTTTTCTTGGGGGCTGTGGCAGTGTGCTCCCCCCCAGCTGACCTTTTCCCATAACCCTGCTCAAGCAATAACCACCAGTGGCAGTCGTGAGGGATGTGTCTGATCAGCTCAAAGTGGATTCAGGAGGGACAGAGAACAAACACAATAGCCATGGGCTAATTTATGGCAATGTGTCCACCTAACCACAGTGCTGGCCAATACCCAACTCAAGCCAAATTTGGAAGAAACTAACATCTGTAGTTGCTATGCAAATATGATTATAAGCCAATCATCTTACCCCCACGAATAGTGAGCAGCTCAAGAGCACTTTGAGCTCTCCTGCACAGCAGCGGGCTGCATGCCAGGATCTCCCCTTGAGTAGGGACACCTCTCAAGGTTACTCCTCAAGGTTGAGAGATTCCTTGCTGAAACACATTCTCACTGACTAATAGCATGCTAACTTTGAAATCTTAGCTAAGTGATATAAAGGATTGATCGCACATATATAATCCTTTAGACATAAACCGCTGACCAAGTCTGGCACTAGGACTGGATCCAGCCACACCTAGACTCCTCTCTAATGAAGGAGTGTAGAAAGCAAAGGGGCCCTTTCTGAACCTCATGACTCAACAGAAGGGTCTCTCTGACAGTTTTTGTCTGAGCCTGTCCTCTACGCAGTAATCAAGTGTACCTTGCCATCGAATCTTGTTAAACCACTGTCACATTTACCACTGAATTTTGTTAACTCACCATTTTATATGTGGGGCCTGAGCCTTGAGTATTGAGTGGAGGCAATTGCTGCCTTGGATCACCAGGCCATACTTCTGCTGATGCAGCCCAAGATGCTGCTAGCCCTCATTGCTGCCAGGGCCACTACAGGCTCCTGCTCAGCTCACTGCCCATCAGGGCCCCCAGGAGCTTTGCCTGCAGAGCTGCTCCCCAGCCAGGCACTCCTGGTCTCTACTATCACAAGCTCTTCCTTCCCCAGTGAAACACCTGCCATTTGACCTTGCTGAATTTCATAGTCACTGTTAGCCCATTCCTCCAGCTTGTCTATGTTCCTCCAGAGGGCAGCCCTGCCCTCAAGCGTATCACTTGTTTCCTCCTCCCCAGAGTTTGGTCTTGTCTGTTAAGCATGATGAGGGTGCACCCCATCACCTCTTCCACATCACTGATAATGCTGCTTGAACAGCACAGGTCCTAGTACAGGCCCATGTGGTACTCGCCTGTCATTGGCCTCCAGATAAAATACCGTACTCTACCCATTAACTATGATCCTCTAGGCCCAATCATGTAAACAGCATTTTACCTATCCAGCTGTCCATCTGATCAGAATGTAACATCCTAACTTGGATATAGGAGTATTTTGGGACACAGTATCAAAAGCCTTGCTGAAGTCAAAGTAAGTGTCATCCATTGCTCACCCCTTGTCCACAGATCCAGACACTTTTATCACAGAAGGCAATCACATTAGTTGAGGATGAGTTAGCCTTAGCAAGACCATGCCTACTTGTCCTCATCTTCTCCTTAATGTGTTCAGAAGTTACGCAAAACTTTCAGTCTGGGTGAAGAACGCTAGTTTCAGTGATTAAAAATAGCACCAAAGCATTTACTGGTAATTCTTCTACAAAATATACAACATTTTCCTAAATTTGATCACAAAAAGGCAACCAAGTGCTCACTGAAGCAGAGGACATGCGTCTGTAAGCAGTCTGAGTGCTGTCAGTGAGAGGAGCCACACTACGGAGCACCCTGGCAATCTCAGTACACATTTCCAGAACTGTATTCTAAATCATTATTTAGAAAATATTATTGCAGTTTTCTTTTCAGGCAACTCTTCAGTCACTTCTGAATGATGGTGTAGAGTGTACCTTCAGCAAAGTTGCAGATGACACAAAACTGGGAGGAGTGGCTGATACACCAGAGGGTTGTGCTGCCACCCAGAGGGACCTCAACAGGCTGGAGAAATGGGCTGACAGGGACCCCATGAATTTCAAAAAGGGAAGTGCAAAGTCCTGCACCTGGGAAGGAACAACCCTATGTACCAGTATATGCTGGGGGCCACACAGCTGGAAAGCAGCTTAGCAGGAAAGGGACATAGGCATCCTGGCGGACTCCACACTGACCATGAGTCAGAAATGAGCCTCCATAGCGAAGAAGGCTAATGGTATCCTGGGCTGCATTAGGAAGACTGTTGCCAGCCTGTCAAGGGAAGTGATCCTTCCCCTCTACTCAGCATTCGTAAAGCCACAACTGGAGTGTCCTGTTCTGGACTCCTCAGTACAAGAGACATGAACACACTGGAGAGGGTCCAATGAAGGGCCACAAAGATGATTACGGGACTGGGATTAAGAGTTCTTATCAATGTCTATACATACCTGAAGGGAGGGTGCAAACCAGAGCCAGGCTCTTTTCAGTGGTGCCCAGTGACAGGACTGCATAGTTTATGCTGATGTTGCACATAATGCACTGGTTAAACCTCACCACTCTGAAATCCACATCAGGATGGATCTTTTCCCCTGTTTAAAATGTATGCATGGCAGAAACAGTTCATAAAGAACTAATGTGACCACAGCTGGGATGCACATATGAAACATCTTGAAGAGAAATGTTAGAGAAACCATAAAACTTACTGCCTCTACACACCAGGATTTTATTATTTCAGTATGTATCAATTTACACTATAAATGCCAAAAATAATTCAGAAAGACTAACATGGCTTCTTCCTATATAGCACAGAAAACATAATGCTGTAGCATGAAGACTGTGGTGCAGAAATAATGAGAAATAAAAACAAGCACAGGAGTAATGCAAAATAACCTGGGAAATTTAAAAAGTTAAAATCAAAATCAAAAGGGTTGGCTACAGGGCTAGGCAGAACATCTAAGGAGCAACAAAGAGAATGGATAATAAAACAGTTATGGCCTTTACACCCTACACAACATTATTAGGTTGTGGCTGAGGTGTTCAACGGAGAGATTTATAAGCTTCCTGCAAAGCCAAGAACCAAGGACAGATGCCCAATATGTTAGGCACCATAAAAATACAGAGTAGCAGAGAATTCCTCTCCAAGACAACTTTCAATTTAAATAGCTGAGACTGTGAAAAGAGAAGAGAGATATGCAAGGTGCATCTCAACACAGTTTGGCCTGCTTTAGTTTTTAATAGAAGAGTGCTGAACTAGATTGAAAGGACTGATATTCTCTCAACCAGTGACTAACTTTCTAATAAAGCCTTTCAGTAAATTTACTCTTGTAAAACAAAGCTGCTACAAACCTTCTTGTAATACTTTCATAACACCATTCAATGTACCCTAAAGTAGTTAATTGCTAAGAAAACAGTAGCTGCTAATAATGGTCACAGGATGTGGAGGCAATGTTATGTTTTGTGCAGATGGGTACTCCTGCTTAACCTAAAAATACTTAGGAACATAATAACCAATTTCAGTAAGAGACAGGCAAAGAAAACTACTTCTGGAATTCCATAGCATGATCTCTTGGTATCCTTAAGATAAATTGCTACATACACACTGGAATCGATTGTTTAGGAAAGAAAAGTGATTCAGAAGTCAAAAGCAAATTTGAAAATAAAACCCAACTGGCTCATTCTATTCACTTCATATATACTATATTGATTTTATTGCATTCTTGTCCTCCATCTCTCACATCACATTTGTTTTCTGATACTGGAAACTCTGCTTAATAGTGACAATTATTATTTTTAATACACATTTGGTGCAAGGAGTCACTGTTTGCTTCTGAGGACCCCACACACAACTGGGTAACCCTACTGAAATAAGTAACATGAATATAGAAAAGCTTCTTTTGACCAAATGCCTCTAAATCTCCCAGTCATTGTCTTCCAGTAATAACCACGAACAGATTCTTTAGTCTTTTTAAGTATAAAGGCAACGGAATTCATGGAAAATATTCATGAATACTTTGAACTATATTTGCCTACTTAACCACAATGAAATACATCTATTCAAACAATCTTTTTGAGTGTGCAGTCTAAAACATAAAATTTAATAGTCAAGGTTTCAGAAAACAAGAACTTCAGCAGTGGCCTCCAAACTTCACCAGTCTGACCAGTAGTTAATGATATACCATGGACAAATTTGTCCTTCCTTTCCCCACTAGACTACTTTTTAATTCCCTCTTTAGGGAAGCAAAATTAGGAAGTCTCAGCAAATACAGACAGACAGTGCTGCACCAAAGAGATGCTTTTCAGTGAGGAAGTCCTTTTCGTCCCAGAAATCTTCATTAGACACATTATAAGACGCCCTTCAAGTTTGTGTGGCATCACCACCATTCAGTTCACATTCCATGGAGAGAAGTCCTTTTCTAATGCTTTTTATTCCTTATCATTTTAATTACATTGTTAAACATACAAAATAGAGTCTTCATAAACTAACTTGCTTCTTCAGTTTTTCTATACTCATGCTCAAAACTAACACTTATTTTAGGTCTCAGAAGTTATAAGTCTATTAATAAATTAATATTTAAATCTGAGATTAGTTAGCCCTCCTTATGCCTTTTAGAAATTATGTGCATATTGTTTATTAACAGTCGCAGGTTTTGAAAATTTCAGCTGTCCCATAAAATCCTGGAATAATCGGGATGTAATAGTACATATCCTTTTCACTACAATACTTTTTTATTAAAAAAAAAAAAAAATCCAAAGTTTTAAGTTTGACTGTTTTTTTGAGGTTCCCCCAAGCCAACTTTCAAGGAAAGACTGCAGTTGTCTACACCCAAAAAGGCAGGGAAAACGCCCACATTGCATAGGATGCAAGTCCCAAACTCTTAGAGGCACCTACCTCAGGACTCCCAAGGTACCTGAACTCCTGAGGCACTAAAACGATCTAGTTAGCTTTATTTATCCCCTTTCTCATAACCACCACCTTTCCCTTTTCAGCACCCTAGCTCTTCCAGGTGCTTTAACTCTCATTTAGAGTCAAATGGAAAACTCATTGACAGCGAAGGTATTAATTCCACTGCTCAGTCATAAAACATTATGAGGATGAACAGTGGCTCAGCTAGATTCCTACATGCAATTTATTCTTTTATTCTTGAAAAACAGATGGGATCTTGGCCAGTTCTGAAAAAGCTCCCACAGACAATCCAGTTATTTGTAAGATTCATAAATCTTCTGTTAGTCTAAATGTTGTACTACACTTTCTGTGCAGAACACCAGATAAACAACCTCTCCAGGTATTTTGGAGGATCCAAGAATGGGCCAAGTAACTCACTGCCATACTCACACCCCAATACACACAGAAAAACACTGTCTGGAACAAATTTTAGTAGTAGTCATCCACAAGCAAAATACTGTGCTGCCAGATATGACCCACATAACAGGACTCCTCAGAATAATTTTATTGAAGCTAACTATAGGTTTGGAGAACTTGGAAAAAAGAAAACAATTATTCTTAAAACAAGCAAACAAAAAAGAGTATCAGATCACCAAGAAAACGAGTGAAACAGTCTGAAATTTTATTGCCGAACCCATCATAATAATTTCATTTTCCCCATTAAAATTAACTAAGCAGCTTCTAACCCAATTCAAATAACCATGTAGGACAATAGAGTGTCCCAGCAAAAATCCTGCTTTGATCAACCCATGACCCAAAAATAAGGATCACTTCAAGGAAGACCAGAGTATGTATGCTAAATCTGAAAGCTAGTGTATTTTATACTCTGAATAGCTGTTCTGAAAAGCTACACTTCACTTATAAAAAAAAATTTCACTAAAACTCTATAAGAAACAGGAGCTTCAGCATCTATGCATCCAGCATCTGCTTCATTTTTATTTCCTGAACTTAACTCCAATTCTGATAGCACAAATTCACACAGCTTATCACAAGACAGATTAATCTATTTCACTGCAGCTGTTGAACCCACTTATGTCTAGGATTCATTGGATTTAGCATCTGAATTTCTCACATGGATTATGTGGGAAAGCATGAGGCCATAAAATGGAAAGATCTGAGCAACATAATCACCAAATAATTTAAGAAAAATATGAAGTAGACAAAGATGGTGAAGTAGATGTCTGAAAACGTGACCTGTGCCATCTTTGACCCTTTTCAAAAATAAGCATTAGCAGGTGTCTAATGCATGTGATAGCTATTTGAATGACAGAGATTTTCTATGGATTTTTGTGCCAAATATCTTACAAACCTATTTTTTAAAAATTACTGTATCCCTTGTTTATGTTCTTCCGAATACATTTTTTCTCTATTACTTACCATTTAACTTGATTTTTCTAAAGCAACAAATAATTCCTCTTTGCATTCTTTCAGTGTTATACTTTGTGCTATTCTCCATTCTTTTTTTTTTGTGCCCTCTTCATCATAGCCATCTAAGCAATCCTCATCTCATTTCTCCTTCCATCGCCATTCTTTTCTATCAGTTACATACTCTCCATATCTGACCTACTTCAACTTACATAGGAATGAATAGTCATTTTCAAGGTATATATTAATTTTCAGCCTGTTAGCCAAGGAAATGAGGGTTCTGCTACCCATTCTTATTTTTCTGTCCATTTATCTGATAGCCATTTTGCAACCAAATGCAAGTCTTAAAGATATTAAGTTCCTGCAAGCTTGGCAAAAATCGGTCTCTCTAGGTGAGGTAGATTAGTACTCCTACTTAGTAACCCAATAAAAGACAAGCTGCACTTAACACTCTTTCCCACAGCTCTTTCAGCAACCAGTAAGCACCAATAAACTGTCTTTATTGCTATTTTTTGTCTAGCCAGCTATTCAGAAAGGAGCTGAGCATCCTAGTCTAGGTAAATGGAGAATATGGAATGGTGGAAGATAGGAAATACAGAACATAAATCCATAGAAAACCAGGCTTCATTACTCCTGCAATAATTATTTTTCATTCTTTAGCATAATGTTGTTATCCAAAGTAAAAAAAAAAAAAAAAATAAATCATTCTTATGCCTTCATAGCATTGCATGGGAAGAGAAAAGATGGTAAGACCAAATCCAAAAGCCATGGAACCTCTACCTGAGAGTTCTCTGTTTGTTTTTTTTCAGGCTTGCACTTCATGGAACATTTCTACTATGTTGTTTGGATTTTTAAATCATTAGCACAGAGTTATCACTTCAGTAATTTTCCTGTAACTTTTTAATTTAAATTTCCATTAAACTGCCACGAAATGTAAAACAATAATTATCTTCTATTTAAGTAACAACTCTGTTGCTTCCACTACAATAGCTTTAGTTCGATCTTTTTGATGTGTCTCACTCAATACAGTAATTTGAACTTAACTTCTTTTTCCCCAGATGAGTGACTACAGTTGCAATGCTTGGGATAAAGGTAAAACATTACCTTTCAATATCAACTGATTAAGATCACATCATACAGCTTCAGACTTTTGGTCACATACAATTGGTCTAGAAAACAGGAAAAGGAAAAACTGCAAATTTATATAGACTGAGTCATCATGTAAACAGAAGTTGAGATTCAGATTCAGCAATCTTTCCTTTATAGATAAACTTGAGTTTTATAATCTATTACTCTATTTTCTGGCAAATGCCAGTATTAAAATCTTCCAGCATGTTCCATCAACATATCCATCTGCATTTTTCATTGGCATCAATGGAAGTCTCTGCAGGAACAAACACCGAATCAAGCCTCATATTTGAGACAGACATTTCTTGACACACAGTAGAGCTACATTGCTACATTTAATTACTACATTTAATTGCTACATTTAATTGCTACATTTAATCTTTTAACACACGTGTTAGCCCAAGAATCAGTACTTACAGTGATTTTTAAAGGTACACAAAAGAAAGTCTATCTATAGACCAAGAAATATATTTTAAATAGCCTCTCCTGATGAACTGAAAAAAATGTGAAAGTAACCTGGGTAAAACAGCCTGCTTCCATTAACTGATACAAATTTTTCCATTGTACTGATCACCATAGCATCAAAATGAATCAGCAGCATGAACAAGTTACCAGTATTAAGAGTTTATAAATATTCCATATGTATTTAGTGTATACTCCTCAAAGAACCAACTCTTTGGTTTCTTGATTTCAACACGATACTCAGACATTAGCATTTTCTACTTAGATCAACAGCTTAAAAGACATGTTGAAGCCTTTACATGTTTATCAACTAAAAGACAGCAGTCATCTTCGTACATGACAGAATAATCAAAGCCTGTAAATCATTCACTTGAGAGATCTGAATATTGCTGAATAATAAAGTCTTTGTTCCCTCCTTTCTGCTTATTACATAGTATTAAAACATCTCAGACACAGTGTTTACTCTAAACACTTTGATGTGATAGTCTTAGACTAAGTGTCACATGAAGATTTTTCTCCCAAATCACTAAGGCAGTCTATATAATGCAGACAGAAAACCATTAAGTTGGCATAAGAACCATAAAAGGCACAAATGAGCCCTTCTTGTCTGAAGCTTTGATTTCCTAATGTAATGCTATTGAATAACACTCATTCCAAGTCAGAAATTAATTCTGCATCACTGTAATCACTGAAATGCCTGTAGAGATCTCCTCAATTTCATCCTCTACATATGCAAGGACCAGAGAGAGAAGACATTAAATACGGCTCCCTAGAAATACCAAGGAGCTTTGTACACCTCAGAGCACGACAATGAAAGAAGCATAACCAAACTTGTCAACTGAGCAAAGCTATATTGATCAGAATGTCAACTCATTCTTGTAGAGCAATAATTAGCAGAGCTGTAGATCTGTTATGGATCCTTATAAAACTTGGTTTGGTAGTGGAAGGGCCAGAGGGAAGACCAATTACCTACCATTGTAGGTGGTAAACAAAATGTGGTTGTTTACTAGTTCTCTCCATTTTCCTACTCTGAGCAACATCTGCATTTGCTTACAGAAAGCCACTGTACACTCCTTTGCACAGAAGCTCAGCTGACTGCTCAATAACTAAATCTGTGTCCTCTGACATTCTTTGGAGCTCTCTTTTTGCAGAAAGCTTTTCATAAGCATGATTTCTCACGTAACTTCTCACGTAAAATTTTCTAGAGTAGAAGGTAATCATTTTAGAGGAAGACTATTGCTTCGCCTTTGTTGTCACTTATTTTCCTCAAAGGGGAATTGGTAAAGCAGATATTAAACAGCTGGCATGCAGAATTCAGGAGATTGGAAAAAGGGACTAAGTGGTTGTATTTCAGTGCCTTGAAGAAAATTAGACAAAAGATCTAAATCTTTAAAAGCTACTGGAAGCCCAAAACTAGGAAGGTATTTACATCATACAGCACCAGAAAAAGGAGAGATTAATACAGATTTTATAAATGGTAAGACCATGGCACAAAGAAAGTAAGTAACTTGCCAAATATCCTAAGTAGTATGTGGCAGAGAGGACCTGTAAAGCACTTGACTAATGCAAATCACAATCTCTTCCTCTATACTCCTGCATTTCTAATTATGTTTAGTTACAAAAGCATTAAGCCTCTCAATTATATAATTTTAGATTGTGCAAAGTCTTTTATTTATTTAAAGATAAGCATTTCTGTATTACCACTAAATATTTTATTTCTTTAGAAGTTTGCTGCTGTATACAACATTCATAATATTTTACGAACACATATGGTGAAAGCTTAAAACTTCATCACAACAGCAGTTTCCTCAGTACTTTGCTGAATCATCAGCTTGCTCAGTCATGTTGGTTCTGACACTAATTTAGGTGATAATGAAATAAAGCTTAAATTAATAATAAAGAATACAGGAGGGAAGGGAGAATACGAGTCTTGACTTCTACTTTACAGTGACCTTTATTTTGCTTTTTTCCTCAGTACCAAAAAAAATTTTGGTATTTTATTATAGTGTATTGCAGGTCAG
>VZTL01011860.1:0-28446 GCA_013400535.1 Scopus umbretta
TAGCCGACGCATCAGGGACTTGGAATGATTATGATAAAACCTGCGGGACACCAAGGGCATCACTATGATTTGTGCTGTCTAAATGTTAATCAGAATAATAATGCCTATTGAGACAGCTGTTTTAAAAGGCTGTGATGTCGGAGTAAAAATTCCAATAAAACTCTATTAGCCCTTCCTCGTTACACTAATGGTGCCTGCTGCTAAAAGCCCCCTGCTATAGACACCCGTATTAATGGGCTTATTACAGGAAATAAAATCCGAGGCTGAACATTACAGTGAAGCCTGATTAATTCCGCAAGGTAATCTTTTTTTTCTTCCCCCTCCTCTCTCCCTTTTCTTTTTCTCCCCTCCTTTATTTAATGAATGTGCTCCTTGAAGTGCCAACTTTTGAGCTTCACTTGGAGTTTGGTGATGATTTTAAACTTATTTTGTTCACAAAGAGATGAATCTTTGCACTGGCTCCTGGTGCAAATGGGGGGAAAGTCTTCTCAGATGCCTCCATTGAACCCAGGAAGAGAGGAAAAGCAGCAAGGCCAGGAGTGAAGATGCTGGGGTAGGGGGACAACAGATATCCCATGGGTGGTCCTGGCGTGGTGGCTCGTGGGCTGACTGGGCCAGCCTTTTACTTGTCCACACGCAGATGCGTGATGACATGGGCCAAGGCGAAGCTGCTGGGGGGTGAGCAGCTGCCCTTTGCTGTTCCTTCCCATCCTTCTTTCTCATGATTTCTCCTCTTTTGATGCCACCCCCATCCCTGCAGGAAGGGTTGGCCAGTGCCCAGGGACATATCCTGTTTTGTTGGTGCCATCCTAAACTCAGAGCAGTGGCACCATCTGGCACCCGGCGAGGCTGGCACCCTCAGTCCAACCAGTCCAACCTCAGCCCATGCCAAAAGGCAGAAACCCACTGACAGACACACCGCTGTTCATCCAGGCTATAAATAACTCCCATAAAAATCCTCTTCCCAGCCTTTTTGTGCTCAGCCAAACCCTGCCAATGGGAAAGAAGACGGCATCTATTTTATGGGCGGTTGGAAGCCTGCTTTGCATTTTTCTGGCTCACGTAATCCCACAGGTACCCTCGTTTCTTTTCTTTATTAACAGCCTTTTGATTCACATTCCTCTCAGCCAAGTTTAATTACGGCTTCGGCTCCTGCTGCCTGGGGATGGGAAGGGGAGAGGGCGGCTCTGCCCACCCGTGGCAGGGGCATGGGGCATGAGGCGAGAGGAAGATAGAAGGAGGGAAGACAGGAAGGAGCAGGCAGGCAGGCAGGCAGGAAGGCAGAGTAAAGAAGGAAGGAAGGAGAAGGAAAAGAAAAACAAAGGAAAGAGCAGCACAGGTCTGTGCCTATCCTGGGAAGCCCAGAGTAATGCCCAGGTCCCAGCTTGGGTAGTGACTGCATTTACTAGCTTAATTTTATTAAATTAACCACAGCAAGTAGCTATGAACAGCATGAGATTTCGGAGTGGTCTAGGGATGCTGAGTAATGGGCTAGCAAAGTCTGGTCTTCCTTGATCTTGATTACTCACGAATCTGTTGCAGTCATAACCTTTGAGTTAAGCATCCAGTGCATGGGACCAACATGTTACAGGCTGGTACAATTTAATTATAATGTAGGGAAGCTGAGTTGCACTGGAAAGAAAAAGATGATGAGATTACACAGACCCTGCTGAGCAATCCTCAGGGGTCTGGAGGCAGACCTGGAGCTGGGGTTTCCCTCTGGGTATCTATGGCCTTGTTGCCTTAGGAAATGGGTGTCCTTGGATGGGGGTGGCTGGAGCGTCCCATCCCACATGTCCCCACTGTGCCTGTCAAGGCGAACATCCTGTACACATCAGGGATCTCTTCTCCCCCATAAAATGGACATAGCCAATGCTTACTTACTTACATATCCTACCCCCAAAATGATGTCTTCAGCATCTTTAGTCCCTCATGTTTCCCTAGTTAGGTTCTTGCTGTGATCTCCTCCCCATCACACCCTTACCAGCACCATTGGGCAGTGAAGGTGAGGGTCCCCGCAGGAAACCATGCAATGAGGGAGGACAGTCTGGTGTGTGGGAAGAGGAGGAAAAGAAATACAGAAAGAAGGAAAAAAAAAAAAAAAGCGGCGAAGAAATCAATTTAGTTACAATCAGGCCTCTTACTGTATTAACTGCTAATCCACAAATACACAAATACACAGAGGGAGTCCTTGGCATAAAGGCATTTAATTAAGCTATTTGCTTGAAGCTGGCTCTGAAGGGCCTGGCATGACAGAGGAACAGGCACAGCGGGACCCTAGGGAGATGCTCGCTGGGGCCACTGGTGACCTTCCCCCTTGGTTCAAGGCTGTGGAGCAGTGCTGTCCCCTCCATGGGGACATGGGCCACCCTGCTGACCACAACTGTATCTCTCTGAGGTCCCCTTTGCCACTTGGGGGGAATATCTCCTGGCCCCTCATGGATGCCAGAGAGCTGACCGGGTGCCCCCCAGCTGGGGTGGGAACTGTTGGCACCACGGGGCCATGTGCTCTTTCCTCCTTTCCTTGTCCTTGCGGGGAGGGAGCCGTGGTGGAGGGGGGGTGGGTTATAACTCTTCTCTCCTTTCATTTGATCTGCCAGCAGGCTCAGCAGGGGGAAGACCCTGTCTCGGCAGGCTGCCCACGAGATAAAAGGCAGAGAAGGCCCAGCCAAGACATTTTTTCCACTGTTCCCCCCACCCCTTCAGCCCTTCCTCCATCCCCCCGGTTTTCTTGGCAAAGGACAAAACGGGAAAATGAGTGTACTTCTTTCAAAGCCCTTCTTCTTTCAATATTGAGCTGGGCCTGGATTCCCTTCTGGATGCCTGATTGCTGGCATTCCCGCTCCCCACGCAGCCTAAACTGTAACAGCTGGGGGTTGGGGACGATGTCAGGGGGCTGTGAGCATGTGCGGGGGGGCGGAAACAGAAACACTGGCCCCCTGCTTCCCACCCCAGCATCCGTGCTGCTCTGCACCCCCAGAGAGACCTGTTGCCCTGGGGGTCCATCGGCCCCATTGCCACCTTTGGCTGATGAAGCTCTGCTGCTCTGACATGCCACGAGTTGTGGGATCTCTGCTCCCGGCAAGCGCATGTGTTGAAAGATGTTTGGCCATGCCCCTGTGTCCTGCAAAGCCCATACGGGGATGGCGCATGGAAATCAGCTCCTCTGTCCCAGCGTGCTTGTCAAGACTCAGGAGTCCTGTCCTGCCTTGAGCTGGGATGAAAGCCGCCCCGGGGATCCTGGCTCAGTGTAGCCCAGCTCCTGCTTGCTGCGTTGGACTCAACCGACTATTTCACTTCAACGTTTTCCAGATATTTTCTTTTGATTTCACCCTTTTCTAGTTGATTTTTTTTGAAGATGATAACGATCTTCCATTTCCAAATGAAAAGTCATTTGGCACCTGTGGGGGGAAAAAAAAGATTTATTTTTCATTTAGAGCTGTTGAAACAGGATAGTTAAACCATTGCATGTCTTTTTTTTTTCCCCCCAGAAGGTTTTTGGAAAGAGAAATTCCTCAGAAGTGACCTTTTCTTAGGAAGTGTTTTGATGAACTGGCATTTTATGGATGAAAAAGCATTTCTGTCCAAAGTGCCTGGCTGTTCCCAAGGGAAATGGCAGGTTTGGAGGGGCCACGGAAGCTCCGAAGGGAGGCAGCCCAATGTGAGGATTTCTCCAGTGGTGTGGGGAGGATGCTTGGGGTGGCATGGCAAATTTGGTGCCATGACTTGGGGGCTAATGACCAAGGTCGTGGGGATGGCTCCAGTGCAATGGCTCTCTGGGGATGCTGATGGGCTGAGCACAGTGCTGCGAGGCGGCAAGGGAGGGGAGGTGAGATGGGGCAGCCCAGATCTCTGGCACAGCACTCTCCAATTCATCCTGATCAGCACTTTAGCATCTTTCATGCCTTTATTGTACTCTGTGTAACTCTCTGAGGGAAGAGGGCAGCCCTGAGGTGGGGCCTTAGTATAAACCTTCAATAGCAGCCGCTTCTAATTACTGCTTGAGATCCTCCGAAGTGTGAGGATTTGGGTTTGTAAAGGGGCAGCAGGGATGGAGGGCTGCTGGCTGTGATCCACTGTACTTTTCCTGGGAGGGTCTCACATGAGCATGTCCCCCAGACCCTAGTCCTGGCAATGCACTCTCACTGGGGCTGGAGGAAGACAGTCTACCTCTGCTCTGGCATGATCCTGCCTTGCATCCAGGCTTGCAAGAAGCTTTTCGGCTCTAACAGCCCAAGGGCTGAGCTGAACATCCCCTGGGGCAGCAGCCAGATGATCTGCAGAGCTGCTGCCCCCAGCCAGGACACCCACCCTGTTGGTGCAGCTAAATCATCCCTTCTTGCAGGAGGCTTGCATCTTCTTGCCTGCATCCCATGTGCACACATGACGGATAGGACCTGGGGATGCCCTGGGCAACGGTCTCTTGGAGGCTGCTCCCCTTCTTTAATCCCATTTAGGCGTCCTCATTTGCCGCTTTTCCACGTGTCTCGTGTGTCATGTCGATTCACTATTGCTCTGGTTTATTAATCAGAATGTCAGGCAGGGACAGATCAAATGGCTTACAAGAGTCTAAGTACATTACAGCAATGCTATTATCTCTCTCCACCAAATTCGTAATCTCCACGAAAAATTAGAGCAAGCCACTCTGACAAGCCCCGTTCTCCATATGCCGCACAAGCAGGACCCTAATTATTTTACCTTTCTTTAACTCTTTATTAATCCCACCCTCCACCATCCATCTGTTATTTTGCCTGGGATTGATGTGGTAAGAAAAAAAAAAAACTGGCTTCACACATGGTTTTAAAATCCTAGCACTCGCAGGCTGCCGATCAGGGACCACTCTCCTTGTATTGCTGTACCTGCCAGAGAAGTAGGCAGCCAATTTTGGTGGGGTCTCACACACTTTTTGGGATGATCTTGCCTGGCAGGGTAGTGGCAGCTGGGGTTCCTTCCTGTGGTACCCAGCAGGTGGTGGTGACGTATAACTAATTCCTCGTGGCCTTTTCTTATCGGAGGATTTTAATGTTTTATTTGGCTGCAGGTTGGCATCATCCTTCGCTCAGGGTTTTGGTGGGGATTTGCCCCATTGTAAGAGCTTTCATTTCATGTTTGCCAAGCTGGATGCAGACAGGGCTGGCACCACTTTGTGCTCATTTCCTTTCTCATGCCCTACAGGCTATGCCATGTCCAGACTATCATATGGAGGGAAAACAGGCAAAACCTCTTATCACTCCCGCAAGTCTAGTTGACACACCCTTTCCACTCTTTGATTGTATTTAATACCTTCCATTTCACATCTTTCAGCACTTTATAATAAGGCAAAAAATATAATATCTAGAATAGTGCCTGTTTTGAAGGGACAAGCTGAGGTAGTACGTCGATGCAACCCTCCAGGGCATTGAGGCAGCTAAGAGGACTGGGCTTGCTGCATTCTGACTGCTGACATGGCACCTGGGGACACGGATGGAGATGGTGAGGGGGCGAGGAAGCGGTAAGAAGGAGAGAAGACAACACCTCCTCTGCCAGCTGCTGGTATGGCTTTGGGATGCAGCCAGTGCTTGGGAGACCAAAAAGCTTAGATGGGGCAGGCTTGATGCTGTGGGCATATATGGGCAGAGAAGAGCATGCATGGACTGGGAAGCAGGGTTGTCCTTGTTCACTCTCTGGGGGTGACAAACCATAGCTCTCACCCAGCACCTTCTAGGCAGCTATTGGGCCAGCTGTTGGCCTCTGGGGAAAAGGCTGGGACAGACCCTGTGAAAACTCATTGTTTCTCCCCACAAGAGCCTTGGCTGAGCTGAACATTAAGGAAACCAGAGACATGCTGGGGCTGGAAGTGGAGAAATCAGGAGTGTGGCTGCCAAAATCTTTGGCTTCAAGAAGCCTGGGGGTCAAGGGGAGCTGGGCACACTCAGACTGGTTGTGCTGGGCTGGAGCCAGCATGTGGCCAGAGCCTGGCCGGGGGATGACAAAGGGCTAGGACTGCAAGGGTTGGGTTCAGCTCAGCACTGCCAGGTTTGCAGCCAGCAACCCCATTTCATGCCAGGGGTGCTCAGCCTCCCAACTGCACCCCATGGCCATCAGTACAGACGCAGCTGTGGGGCACAGCACTCTATCCCACTGCTCCTTCAGTGTGAAATGCCTACAGATACCAAGGGGATTTTTATTTCTAGGAGTCACCTACTTCCCTAGGGAGGTCAGAGGAGTTCCCAAATTCAGCATCCTGAAAGACTGACCTCAATACCATTGCTTTTCATGGGAAGTAACTGATTTCTCTTTGCTTTTTACTCCTTGCCGCATTTACGTCCAGGTGTTTAACTCTGACCTTGGATCAATTTAAAGTTATCCATTTCTCCATGACAAGGGCCTCTGAGATGGTGAAAAATTGACATGGTGTAATAGCAGAGAAGTGCCTCTGGATCTGCAGCCAATCTCTCCTGCGGTGTGGAAATAAAGCCCTCTGAACACTGCAGAATATCTCAGCAAATCCAATAGTCGCTCATTTTTATATAGGTATATATATGTGTATATACATGTGCGTAGCTTTATACATACGCATATTAATACTCTCCACCCATTTCATTGCAGCATCTGGCCATCAGAAATGCAACTCCTAACGCTGGGTGCTAATGGGATATGTTTTTATTTGTCCTTGTTATAAAATAGGTATCTCCATATTAACTTTGCAGGGCATTATATTGATGTAGGGTAGTAAACTTTATGGCAGATTTCACAACCCTGTTAAGTGTATCGTCTTAGACTGCAATATCTAGCTGGGAAGACAAGTGAAACCCTTTCAAGCAATACATGACCGGGATGGTGGTGTGAAGCTGGGGGAGGAGAGAAGAGATGCTGATACCTACAGGATCCTGGGGTATGCAGGATCCCATGTCCTAGGGAAAGGGGCTTTTTGCCTGTTTGTTGACTCCTCCCAAATTCTCCCAGAGCCGTGTCTGTGCCAGCAGTGACTGCATCCCTCGGGTTTCTGGCCGGCTGCTCCAGAGGCTGTTTGCGTTCCTGTCCCTCCGCCTTTCACATCCCCAGTAAATCTAACGTGGCCGTTACACACTGTGGCCGCTGGTCACAGATAACTGCTTAGCTTAAATCCTGCTTGAATTCCCTTGGCTTATCTGCTAAATGGGATCTTAGCTATAAATAGAGTCCTGCGGACACGGAGGCCTATTTGGGCAGTGGTTTGTGTGGCAAGGAGTTTTACAAAAGTTTGAGCAAATTGCTGAGGAAAATCTGAGAGATAATAACAAGGAAAATGATATTAAACTGACTTCTCCACTTCCCCCTCATCCCTCGGCTGTTAGCAACCTGTCAGGAGAGTACAGCTCTCAAGCAGACAAGACAGTGTGGGTCTCCACAGCGCCAGTCCAGAGACTGTAGTGGTGAAATGCTGTCTCAGAGCCAGGAAAAGGACGGGAAAGTGTTCCCATGTGCATCCCCAGGGCTACCCTCACTGGTGGGCAGACAGGTATGGGTCCAGGCAGGATGAAGGCAAGCTGCATGCCCACTGAGGCACTGATGCTGCACAGATGCCGCCCCTCCTCCCCCAGCTCCTGGTGGCTGGCTGCTACCACTGCCAGCTAATTGGGATGCTTATAATTATTAGTTTTTCATGATTTAATTTTCTCCTCATTACACCCTCTGCCTCAGATTCTGTGGGGCTGAGTGCATCTCTGCAAAGACCTTGGGAGATGGAGGGGGTGATCCATACCCTCGCAGGTCACTGGTGAAACCAGATCAGATGCAAACTATGCCTGGAGAGACTGGATCAAAACCCTATTGCTTTGGAGACATTTGAATCCACAGCAAGGACGAGGCTGGGAAATGGGTTAGCAAGGCTGAGTCTGCAATGGTCAGGAGAATTAGGGAAAATGCTCTGCGTTATGAGTTCAGCATCTGCAAAAGAGAACCAGCCAGAAGTGTTGTGTGGGCCCATAGGTGTGTGCAGGAAAAAAGTCCTGTTGGTGCTCTGTTTCTCAAGTATTGCACAGACACTTACAGTGTTAAAAGGAAAAAAAAAAAACAGTAAATTTATGTACTTGGATATTGGCATAGAATAAACCTTGGATGGGGAAATCAATCCACCAGACAGGGAGATGGTCATTGGTGGCAATGAGAGTCTCCATCACAAGAGTTCTTGCTGTTGTGTCTTCAGCTGGGCCAGGAGAGACTCTGCAAAATGTTATCTTGCTCACTTCTTACAATCTGTCTGGCCGTGATCCCACCTGAGCCCCCAGCACATGCATAATTCAGTGCCGTTGATACCTTAGGTACATGAAAAACATCTCTTAAATACCTTCACTACACACACAAGACCATCCTACACAACAATTCATATTGACAACTTACAAATGTCTTGTCTCTGCCCAGGGTGGTCACTGCTGCAGCAGGGACACTTTGCGACTTGTCACCCGGGATGCAGATCAGCACATTCAGGCACACAGATAGGACAGAACCATCTGAAATTCCCACCTGGAGGGGTCCCAAAACAATTAGCCAGATATTTAATTGTGAAGCTGCTGTGGGGGTGTTTGCAGCCAGCATTGGTTGTAGGGACTTTCTCCATCCTTTTGCTTGCAAAGCTTTTTTCTTTCTTTCCCCTGTCTGGTGACAAGACACCAGCAGGGAAGAGGCAGGTTTTCCTGGAGACTTGGAGCTTCAGGATGCTGCAGGGAAAGGACATTTGAGCAGATGTTGCCAGCTGGAAGTCAGCACCAAGACCCTTCCCTGCTGAGCAACGCATGGTGTGGGGCTGGATTGCCAAATGAGCTTTGGCTTGGGGAATATTTTTCCCAAGACCAGAGGGAATGGGTAGGAGAGGGACTTGGTGGCAGGGAGCCTGGGCTAGTGCCTTGGAGGAACCCGCTGACTCCGTGAGTGCAAGCCCAGGCTGGTGCCAGCACTGCCTGAGATCACCTTGGCCCCAGGCTTGTCCCGGGGACATGGCATAGTGTAAATTGGAAATGTGAGAGGTGGCTTGACAGAGGGCAGGTTGGGCAAAACAGCATCAGAAGTGTCAAAGTAGATTTGTTTCCAATATGGAAAACACCTCTCTGGGAGCATGAGAGAGCCTTAGGAGTTGTTACTTTTGGACAAGAGAGGCAGTGAATTTGATCTGCGAACAAACGGGAACTGGCAAAGCTGACAGCTTTTGCTCTGATTGCTTTGCTTCCTCTGTGCTGGGTTATGTGGTTTTTTTTTTTTCTCCTTTTAATTTTTTTTTTCCTTTTTAATTTATTGAAATGCTCTGGATCCTGATTCACTTTCTTTGCTCTTTATTTCTTATTGCTTTGGCTGAAACATTAAATCCCCAGTATGACTGGGATCAGGGCAAGAATAAAAATAGCCCATGGAAAAACAAACCAATCCAAGGACGTGAAAACAAGCTGCAGCATTTCTGATGTTTGGTTTTGATAGCAGAGAGTGCGTGAGTCCTGGGATCAGGATGGTGATATGGACATGGCAGCCTGTGGCATGAAGGGCTGTTACCAATCCCTGCATGATGGGGTGGCTGAAGTGAATTGATGCGCTACCCTCTGGCTCCTAAGGAACAGGGTCTCTGCTAAAATTGGCTGCCTGACTTGATGGGCAGGATAAGGGAGAATTCTGCCTGCCAAGGGGTGAGGCCGGAGTTTTTTTCTGCAGCTCAGAAAGTGCCAAGAAGGAAGCCTTGCCTAGTGAAATGTCCTTGGAGATCTGCAGGGGCATGGAGAAGTGGCAGCCAAGCGACCTTCTCTCCTGATGCTGCTTTTCCAAAAATGAGCATCCTTTGTCACTGGGGGAAACTGAGGCCCAGAACAATGACATGGTATCAGTAGGTGGGGAAGGCTTGGAGCAGCACCCTGCATTCCTGGGCATCAGCTGCTTTCCCTCTGTGCAGACAGCTTGTGTAGTCAATGTGTCGTGTTACTCCCCTTTCATCAGCCTGAAATTACCATTTGTAAAAAAGCAAAAAGAAATCCAAATCTTCAAGAAGCCGCTCAGGCTGTTGTCTGAGGCTTATTTAAAAAAAAAAATAAATCAGAGAAACAGATATTTCTTTTTGATATTCAAAGGACTGCAGGACTGGATCCTGCTCCTCTTTCCAGCGTTGTGAATCCAGAGAAATGTTGGCCCCTCCAGTGGGGACAAGTGGTCCTCTGCACTGTGGGCAGAGTCTGGCCCCCCAGAACCTTGGGAAAGGGGTTTTCCCCTTTTTGTGACACCTTGCTGTAATTGAGATGAGTAACAGATGCATTTGCAGCCTGCCTGCTGTGGTACCACTCTGGGAATATTTCTCCTTCCTGATTGCTGTCTTGTCTACCTTGAAATGGGGCCTGCTGCTGCCTCGATAACTGGATTGAGAGGCTGCTCTAGTTTCACTGCAGCCTCCATCTGTGCCTTTGGCTCAGCTTCTGGTTCAATGGTGCTTTTCTAGCACCCTCCATGGTTGCCCCTCAAAGAGACCCAGGGTGGCCCATAGCAGCTCATCTTGTGGATTTCCTGGGGAAAACCATTTCCCAATGGGATCCCGCAGCCCTGCTCAACCTTAGCCCTTCTCTCAAAGTTGGCAGCTGTATATCAGCCTTTTGCAGGTCCCTGTGTACAGGGACTGGTTTGGAGAATACTTTTCAGCAGCAGATGAGCTGTTGTCACATGCCATGACCTTTCTTACATTTCAACTGCAAAGGAGCTGGAGAGTAGCTATTTGCCCTGCAAATGACCTTGAAGCACAGGACTGAGAGCTTGCGTTCACACGAAACCTCCTGCACAAGCTGCATGGACACGGTCTCCTGTCAAGGCCTGATTCTGCCAGCTGTGATCTCTGGTCTGTGTCAAAGTTGGAATGGGTTCCTGGTAAACAAGCTGAGAAAGCTGGACCTTGAGCAATGTGGAAAGCTGGTTCCTTAGAGCAGTTTGTTACAGCTCTCCTGAAAACACATCATTGCTCTACAGATCATAACAGCTACTGGCATCTGCCCACAGGGTATCCAAGCTGAGACTAAGGAAGGAGCTCAGCAATGCATGGGGCTGAACCTCAGCAGCAGATTAGCAATGGGGCTCAGCAAGGCCAGGAGCTGCGACATCTGGAGGGATGCCTGGTGGAGGCAACAGCTTCTCATTCTTGCCTCCTCAGGACTCCCTGCCCTGAAACGGGCATCAGAAATGCTTCATCCTGAATGCAAGATAATGCCCATGAGCAGCATCCTGCTTCTTTGAGAAGTGGTATCTCAGGAGTGGCTGCTGGGTTTCTACCACTAAGTTTTAACACCTAATCTGGGAGAGAAGAACCCTCATTTGGGACGGATGTGCTGCCCTAGAAAGTGGGTGAGTGCTGCACCTGGTCACACTGAAAACAACGTGCTCCATGCCTCCAGCACCACAAACGTCCTGACAAAGCCTGAGCTGCTCTGTGAAGATGCCGACCGCTTTTCGGTAAAGGTTTTGCAGTCCCTGATCAACACCTGAAGCCTCCCACTGCGCCACATTAGGGCTGAGGTACAAGGACTGTAGCTGATTATGTGCAGAAGAAAGCTCTGCACTGGATCAGAGGCTTCCAAGATGTTAGACCCTCTTTACTCATCAAAATACAAAAGCAAGAATCTCATCTGGCTGCTTGTCTGTGCTGAAATAATAGCTCATTCAGAAGGTGGAATTTAAGCCTAAAAGCTAACATTTGTGGTGTGTACTTATAACAGGCAGGCACCGGGAACCTACCCATACTGCATTTAATTTCTTTCACAAGCTCCTTTGATCCAGGCATTACTGCCCATGCAAAACTGGCACAAATTTCATCTCAGACATCACCAACTGTACTGCTGTGAGCTGCCCAGCATTGGGACTGAGAGTAGCTGCATTATCATTCATTTTAACTGAGTGTTTGGGTTAGCCACACCAGCCAAAAATCTCGCTCCATCTCATCACCAAGAGCTCGTTGCCTCCAAAACCCAAAGGCTCGTGTGCCTCACAGATGGGAGGTAAAAAAAACGGGCACTTGCCAGGAGCCTGCAGTCGGTCTCAGTTACAGTGCATTGGGTGATGTATGGGCTGATGCTGGGAGGGAGGGGGTACCCAGTTTGACTGGGATGGAGCCAGTGGGGTATTTATGGAGGCTGCTGGATGCCCATGGGATGTGTGGGGTGACATCCCTGCAGAGAAAGGGATGGATTCTGGGTTTCCAGGATGTGAGCACTCTGCCTACCCTAGGGCAAGCAGGGGGACCATGAGCCCGGAGGAAATCAGGCATTCCCCTTCCTTGCAAAGCAAGGAGGTGACTGCTGGGGTCACTGGTCCAGCTCTGATCTCCTCCTGCAGTCCGTTGGCCTTCAGGATACAGATATTCTTTCAAAGAAAGGAGAGGCATTGCTGTAAGGTGACTCAGGCTCATCCTGAACACATCAGAGCCGAGCTGGACCAGACATCGAGCTGGGAGAGGAGACAAACCCACTACCTGGGCTCCTCCAGTAGCCCATGCCTAGCACATACCCAGCAAAGTCTGCTCCCTCTCCCAAGTAATATTTTAGCCCACCACAAACACTGGACTTGCCGAAGCATGGCAAGTTCACCTGCTGACATCTCCTTCTTGTACTAAGAGACAGTGAAGAATACATTTATTTCCTCCATGCCTTCTCCATGCCTTTACGGACTGTTATTCTCCCTGGCCCTGCAAAATCTCTTTTCCAGGCAGCAGAGTCCCACCCAACTCAGTTTCTCTTGGTGCAGAAGCTGTCCTAGACCTTGGGTCATCTCCATTTGGTCTTTCTGAGCTGGGAGAGCAGAAGCACACACACTGTCCATACAGATTTACAATGTGGCATGGTGATGTTTGATGTTTTGCTACCATTTCCTGACAGCTGCTACCACTTCCGTGCTGCTCCCTGTTACATGGAACAGCAGCACCCAGCTCATGAGCCCAGCAGTGCCTCGAACAGTTTATTTCCATTGTGTTCATTAACCCTGTATTTCATTTGTCATTTCATTGCTGAGCAGTTTTGCCAGATCTTTCGGCAGCTCTTAAAAATCAGGTCACCCTAAACACATGATGCTGGCAGAAGATGTCACCTCAATGTCTACTTCCTTCCCTGGCTCATGCATGAACAGACCTAGCAGTGCATGTCCCCATGCTCCCTCCTTGCAGGACTCTGTCCCTCTGCTGAGAAACCAGTCATGCATCCCAGTCTCTTTGCCCATTTCTAACCAGGGAGAAAACCTCCCTGCTCTTCTGTTGCCACCTCACTTTCTTTAAAGTTAATTTTGTTGCTTGTCTTCAGGTTTGTTTTGAGATGGGCCATAAGAAAGCTTCTAGGATGGGAACCTTGCCAAACCTGTTTGCAGTGTGTTTGAATAAAAATGGTCCTCTGCTTTGTCCTGCTGTGGCCTTGTCCTCATCTGATCATCTCATGGTTCTGCAGACTCGGCTGCTCCTGTGGCTGAAAGAGGGACTGTTCATTTCTATGTCCATGGCAAATTAATCTTCACACTCTTTTCTGGCTGCCTTGCTGTGTATTTACATTTAACCTGCCAGAGGCTGTGCTCTTTTTTAATTCCTCAGTTGGACAAGCCTTCAACATGTGAAGGCTGTCCCCTTTCCTCCCTTCCCCTGCTGCTTAACCTGGATGGCCTTTCAAATGTCTTTTTCTGCGAGGAGGAAGGTGTGTGTGCTGAGCCTCTGAAAGGGCATCTTTAAACAGTCCCTGTGCCACCCGCACATGTTTCATCTCTTTGGCTCTTCACTTCATTTATATTCTTTTTAATGAGCATCCTCATTGCAATGTCATTCCCTTTTCTCAAGCAAACACTTACAGGGTGGACTTTTGCCATCCCTGCATATATGTGGTGGTCATGCTACATGTGAGTTTTGGGTGCCATTGGCTTGGAGGACACAGCAAAGTGTTATGGCTCCTTTTGTGGGCTCAGGGACCAAGTGCTCTGTGCAAAATCCTCTCTGGTGCCAAAATCTCATCCCAGCATCACACAGAGAAATGTTCTGTAAATGCAAGTTTGGTCTTTGTTGGGAAGGGAGCCTGGAGGTGTCCTTCAAGCTGGAAATTGGCAGCACTATTGTCCTCACCATCTCCCACCCCTCCTTCTCCCCCAGGAGAGGTCTCTTGCTCTTCTTTCTGAACCCACAGCTCTGAGGGTTGGCTGGTCCCACACTGCAGTGGGGCACAGCAGACACCCCTGCCTGCCTTGCAATGCCTGCTCCGTCAGAAGAAGGATAATGTATCCAGCTGGATCCAGGAGATCCCTTTCCATGGTCATTTTGGAGAGAAATGGCTCTCCAATTGGAAAAGACAGCCAGAGAGCTGGGGAGGAAATGTATGTTGGGCCTTCTCTTAATATTTTTGCTGTCAACCTTTGCTTGTGCAGCAACTGAATTGTCTTCATTAGTAACTTTGCAGCTCGTAATGCTTGAGTCTCTTTGCCTGCTCTGGGCAGTCCCCCATAACCAGCCATGTTGTGCCAGGATTTGTCCCCCAATCCTGATGTGCTCTTTGATGCTTGCAGCAGACCCAGAACAAAAAGGGAAGATGTTTCCATGGCAAGGTGCACCATAGCAAGCAGGATTCACCAGGCTGCTCTCCAGGCCAGCTTTTGTTTGTCTTATGGGGATGTTTCCTACATGCTGTTAGTCCTCATGGCTCCTTTGGAAACCAGACCGAGCATCTTGAGCAGGGATGGGAGTCTCCCAAAGACTGGGTCTAGCTTTTCTGTGGCTCCCTGTGGGTCTGCATGTTGAGGTTTGTGTCTCACTCCTCAGCAGGCCAAGACATTGGGTACCCAGATCAGGCAGGAGGATACAGGCCAGTGGGAAGAATTTCAAGCCCGGCAGCTCACTGGCTGCCTCCATCTCACTGCAGAGATGAGCCAAGCCTGAGTCAGGGAGCCTTTTGCACTGGGATCAGCCAGATGAGCAGGGGTCTTACAGTATTAATTAAACATCTGGAGAATCTGGCGGGAAGCCCACTTCATTATCCCTGGTGCTCAAGGATGCTTTCAGTAGTTCTTCCCCTCCTGTGTCTCCTCTCAGAGCTTCTTCCTTCCGGGATGTCACCATTTGCACACCCAAGAGAGACCTTCTCTCTTGGTTCAGAAGGGGAAACAGCTCTTCTAAACTCTGAGGGACCAGGAGTGTCCTTTAATCATCAGACACACTATGGGCACCACAAGGTGGTGGGGAGGGCAAGGTGAGACAGAAAAAGCAGGCTGAGGGGCATTGCTCTTCTGGTGGGGCTGTGCTGCATTGCCTGGAACTGCATTTTGGAGTGTCTCAGACGTAAGTTGTAACTGTAACTGTAGCTGCCTGCAACCCACTGGGCAAGGAGGTCCTTGCTGACTGCTGCACCAACTGCTTGGTGGCTGCTTGTAGCCTGGAGCCCCTTAGCTCTGCCACCAGCCCCCAGAGCCTGGCTTTGCAGCCATGCTCCTGCATCCCCCACAGGGACACTGGCAATGTCCCCTAATCCTCTGATGAAGCTGGAAGGGCAAAAGGGATATAGTATGAATGCAGCAAGCTCCTCTCTGAGCCACTAGTGCCATTAATAAAAATGGGGAAGACCAGTTCCTTGACACTGCAATGGCAACTCCGAGAGTAGGTACAGAAGCATGAAAACCACTGGAAAAATACATCTGGTGTCTGGAGCCTTCCTAAAGTTTAAATGATACTCGTAGGCTATGGGAAACAGTGAGTTTGCAATTAGTACATGGGAGGTACAATGAGATAATTAGCCACCAGTTAACAGGATGAGTGTGATGACCATATTCCCTGCTTACTGATGTTTGGCTAATTTGCCATCAGCGGCCTTGTTAAGTAGTTATGAATTACACAGGAGGCGCAATGAGCTGGAACATGCTAACAACGGAGCAATGATGCGTGGCTTGCACTGGCAACATTTATTGCTCCTGGGGTGGCTGTCCCCATCCCACATGTTTATCTGTGATGTCCCTATCAGGGCTGTCTGCTGGCCTTGACCCTATGGGGAGGGAAAGCAGGGAGTGTGGCTTGGCGATGGCCCTTGGACTTTGGTGTCCTCCTGGACACTCATACCCAGCTTGGGAGGACCACTCTCCCATCCTCTCCTCTGTTTGACCAGGAGCAGTCATGGTGCAGGGATGATGCTAGGGGTCATGGCCCTCAGTATGGCAGGGATGAGGAGGTCTGGCAGGATTTGCCTGGGACATGTCAGGTATAAGAGGGTGGACTTTGCAAACAAAGCAGCAGCTTAATGAGGGATAAGCAAGTACTCCAGTGGGTGGTGTTAAGGTAAGGCTGAATAGCACCAAGTTGGGACCAAGGGAGAGCAGAGAGGAAGGGAAACTTTTGTGGTGGTCCATATGGAGCCCTCAGCTTGCAGGGCAGGGAAGTTGTGAGATCTCTCGTGGCCCTGAGAGACTCTTTGAAATGCCACTTCTGTCCTAGACAGAGGGGTTGGCCAAGAGACATCAAGAATGCCCTTGAAAACCTGGGGTGTTTTGGGGATCTGCCTGGACATTACAGCGTCTATGCCAGGAGAGGAGAAGTCTCAGTCTGGACAGGTGCCCATCTCCATGGTGTTTGTTTTGCTACCCCCACAGTCTGGGCAAAGCAAGGAACTGAGGAGGGGAGGGAAGTGGGCAATGCTCAGTCAGCGTCTGCCCAGGCTTTGAGAAAGGCAGACACAGATGAGCCCGTGGAGGTAGCTGGATCAGCACTGTGCTGGCCCGAGCCAATTGTCCTGCTGGGAGATGGAGATAATTAGCTTGAGCCCAGTGTGATGCCGATGGTACTTTTGGAAGATGCTGCCTGAGATATTTCAAGGGCACACGGCTAAGCAACCTGTTAAATGCTCTTACAAATCTAACAAGATAACCAGCCCCCTGAGAAGCTGAACAAACAGTTGTATTTTCACTTGGAGGAGGTGAGCAACCTCTGCAAACGTGAAGCCATTTGCTAGGAAGCTTGGGGGCAGTGCAGGAAGAACACCCAGGGGCCACAAAATGGGAACGGAAACTCTCATAAAGCAGCTTGTCTTCAGTGATTTGTCTCTTTTCTTCCTGGCTCAAATAAGAAGCTGCAGAGACAGCATGAAAATGAAATATAACCAGGAGGAATACCCCATTTCAGCTATCCTGCGTCTCTTACTGCTCCCTCTGGTCCCTGCTGCTCATCTGCAGAAGTCCAAGGCAAAGTGTTATTGAGCTGCTGGATCTGATTGAATTTTTTTCATATCCCTGAAGGGCCGCAGTGACTGGAGTGCTGCTTTGAACAAGAGAGGACATTGTTAGCCAGTTGGCAGGACCAGTCCTCATGAGACCCGCACCATGTCTGGCCCAGGCTGCTGAACAACTGGGTAGCAAGACCAGCTCTCTACTGCCATGTGGGAAGTAATGCAGATATTTGGAGCAAAGATGGAGGCTTAGATTAAACCTGCCTTGATAACACACTAAAATAATAGTCATACACCCCACAACGTCTCTATGGAGAGGAGCTCTCTGCTGCCCCATTGCTGTGATTCCCCCAGTGGGATTTGGTGAGCTCCAGATGCACCCTTGGGATTAAACCATGTTGGGAAACAGATCTTCATGTCCCTGGATTGAATGTCTGGCTTGGGATCTCCTGGGCTTTGACTTGGCTTTGAGCTGCTCACCTGCTGGAAAGCCCTGGGGGGCTACCAACCTCCCTGGTGGGCAGAGAGAAGCAACACATGGATTTAAGGAGGGGTATGAGCCCCCCAGGTCCTATATCAAATTAGTAAGTAAGTATGGACTCAGAGAGCTCTTAATGGATGTTGAATTGTCCCTCCTCTGCAGGCTACAGTGCAGGAACACAGTGGACAGCCCCTGACAGCTCTGTCACACAGTGAGGAAATGGGGAAGGCAACATCCCAAAGCCTTTAGGGACACCCATCTCCTGAAAGCCCTGGGCCATAGGTGGCCACCACACCAGCTGGGGGAGCTCAGATGTGGACTCAAGGATATGCTGGGGTCTGGGATGTGAGAATGAAGATGCTGTTGCTCTCCATTGTCCCTTGTTAGAGGTTGTTGTCTTGCAGCACTGTTGGGGAGGAGGGTTGACAGTGGAGTCAGCCATACTTTTCAGGCTGTGCTCTGCCACCTCTTCTAGGTGCTCAGCCTGACCCAGTGGGCTCTGTGTGGTGCAGCTTGGGAAGCAAAAGTGCAACCCCTTCTCTGGCTGCACTGCAGGCAGGAAGCACAAGGGCTCCTGAACCTTTGGGATGGGGGAAGAAGCATTGTGAGCTTTTGCAGCTGTTTGCAGAGTACAAGTCCGTCCACAGTTTTCAGGCTCTCTGTCATGTTCAACAAGCCAGCTGAGCTGTGGTCTTCAGCCCCCTCCCTCTCTGGGGGGCCCCAGCTGCGTCTCTTTGGTTTTTGGATGGAGGGTGCTACCCAGTGGTCTGTGTGCAGCTGGGACATCCAAATGGGGTGAACATCTGCTCCCAAGCCAACGCTGCTCAAGCCTGGCATGGAAATGGCTCTACTGATGGCTTGCTTCGGTGACAGCAGGCTGAGTTGCTAGCAGAGCTGGCTGGGGAGCACATATATTTGTTGTCCAGCTGGCCCCGCCAAAGGCAGGAGCAGAGACCTGGCTGCGGTACCTGTTTCCACCTCCCCAGCGCAGTCGGCAGGGCAAAGTGAACCCGTGCCAGCAAGGCAGCAAGAACAATGGATGAATTGAGGTGAGGTGAGATGGGCAAGGAGGCTGGTGGTGGGGCTGGACTGAGCACACAGGAGCTGGACCACAATGAAACCTACCAAAGGGCAGTGGCGACTTGTACATCCTCTTCCCTGTTCCTTGGGAGCAGAGAGAGACCTCGGCTCCACATTTCTGTGGTTTCTTTGCTCATTATAGAAAAAATGAAGGGTGAAGACAGGTCAATGAATCATTACTGTTTGGTTTGGCTGTGCTGCTGTGCTGTGTTTAGGAATGGCTGATTCTTTTTCTTCTTGTGAGTTGTTCTCTCTTCCCCTGCTCCTTCGGGTTTTGGGGTTGTTTTGTTTTTTTTTCCCCTCGATTATCCTGAATTATTGCAAGATGGTGAAACAGAAGAACTCCTCCTTTCCTTGGGTTGGCTTCCCTTGCAGCAGATGTGAAATAAAAGAGTCCGGCTTTTGGATAACTCATCCCAAAAGGGGTTTGGTGCATCCTGGATCTTTCACCCATCCTATGCTGAGACATTGCAGGGAGCCACTGGCGTGGCCTTCAGGCTCATGACAGCACTTCCCAGGGAAAAAAAACACAGTAAAAAGGAACAGGATTCCTCTATCTATTTCTTAATTATGTATTTTTTTGGGTTCTTGCTGGAACATCTGTTCTGCATTTGTGCAAGACTTTAATATGTCTAGATTTTTTCATTCCTTTGCTGCTGGGACGCTGGTGTTGCATGGTGAGAGGGGTCCACACACCACCATCCACATGTACCTGGACAGCAACTCTCAAGGTGTGGGTGTGATGAAGGATGTATCAGCAGGATGTATCCCACAGGTTGCATGGGAGGTTTGGGCTGCTCCCTTCCTGTCCCACTGCTACACATCAGGGATGGCTGTGCCGCATGCTTTTGGTACACCCATGCTCAATCCCCAGCTTATATTGTAAGGCAGGTATAAACACCTTGGGGCTGTGCTGGCAAAGGCGTTTGCAGCCCCATTTCCCTTCTGCTGTTACACGCTGATGCTCGGAGGGGAGGTAGCACTCCTGTGTTTGCAGTGATGAGGGTCCTGGAGAGACAGGGGGCAATTTTCTCATTTGAATCTGGGTTATAATTTTTCCTAATTCCTCACCTGTCATGACACAGGAGCTAGGAATGAGAGCTCCCTCTTACATATCGCTGCCTGATTACACGGTGTCAGAAGAGGCTTCCAAAAATTATTCCACGTAGGTGGCACCGTCTGGAAGGGGATTTGGCACAGAGCCATGTGCAGGGGCTACAGCCTTTGCAGCTCTCCCAGAGGCAAGTGATGCTGAGGAGGCCAAGAGATGGAGATATTGCTCCTTTGGGTAGCCCAATACTCCCAGGAGCCAAGTGATGCTGAGGAGGCCAAGAGATGGAGATATTGCTCCTTTGGGTAGCCCAATACTCCCAGGAGCCAAAAATCAATTTTAGGTGGGGCTAGATGGGAAAACGCAAATCTCCCCTGGAAATCTGAGTGTGGCTGTCACCCTGATGACATTTTCCACTGGCAAGGTGTGTTTCTGCCCCCTCTGCTCCCCTGGGTTGGGTAGGAATTGTTATTGAGCAGACTGGTGTACTGATGGAGGGCGGGCTGGAGAGCTGTTAACCACCCGCAAGTCTGCAACAGGATTGTCCTGGGGATTGCAGCAGGTAGCTGGAGGGCTAATCAGAGAGCAAACTGCCTGTGATATAATCAAATCAGGGAGAGGCTGCTGTGAGAATTGGAGGTGACATTGCAAAGCAGGGGGGGTGTTTGCAAAACGAGGCATGCACTCCCTGAAGAAAGGCAAGCAAGTGGCCAAGGAGTAACAGCGAGTCTGGCTAACAGAGCCCAGCTCAAAGGCATGTGTTGTAGGTGGGGTTCAAGATTTTTCTTCCAAATTTTTCTGCCCTAGTAAATGTTTTAATGGGTTCTTTAGGAAAAGAAGGTTTGTGTTCCTTAAATGTCTTTAATGGCAGAATGAGCTGAAGGGGCAGTGAGGGGGCACAGGATCATTGAAGGACCATGCTGACACCTGCTATAGGAAGCAGTGGCAGAGCAGCATAAATTGAGTGAGGGTCGTCATGTACTGCCCTCCTGCCAAACACAATCCCACCCCATTGCATCCTCCATCACCAGTGCTCTTGTGACTGCATGGTGAGCCAACTAATGGCACTTATCTGGCTGAAAAAACATATTTGGGGGCAGGGCGGGGGGAAGGGGTGGGTCATGCCAGGTTCATTTCAGGTGGATCAGCTCCATAAATGGACTCACTGTGCCATAGTATGACTAGTGGTGCCCAAACAGGGGGACATTAGAGGTGCAGGACAGGACTGTGGCTGGGCCTGGGCTGCTACTCAGGGGATAGCTTCAGCACTTGTGTGGGCAGCAAACACAAATCTGAGACCTTCTGCTCCCCTGAATCACCTCATGAGGTCTCCCAGGGTCTCAGATCTCCAGCAGCGAGCTGTTATCTGCAGCAGCATAAGCAGTAGAGAGCCTGAACTGCTGCACCCATGTTATTACAGTTTCCCTACATGAAGACCTTGGCTCAAGCATCTATGCTCTTGTGGGCTTGAATTCCCCCACCTCCATCTCTTGTGCATAGGTTTTGCTGACTTGAAGCAACTTGAAGCAGTGGCTGGCTGCAGAGATCTTGGTGTGAGCTGCTAGCTTGGATCTTCAGAGACTTAAAGCTCTCTCTCACGTCCATGTCCTGGCCTTGTTTAGCCCCAGGCTGTGCCCAGGGCATCTTCAGGACAGGACTTGACATGGGGAGTCCCAGGAGAAGGAGGTGGTCCAGATTGCAGTGAGTGACAGCTGCCAGTGTCTATCCAGTGGCTTGAAGTAAGGTGGTGCCTTCCACAAGGTTTTGATGAACAGGTGCCCAACCCCAATCCCAAAGGGTGCATGGCCCTTTTCTTCTTGCCCCTGTGAAGTCTAAGTGCTGTCATAGCCGTTTATCTTTATGATCCTTTACTGACTATGATACAGGGATGTGAAGGTTGCCTGAATTGCAGCTGCCCTCAGGGTCATCTTACATGTGCTGTAATAGATCTGCCTGAAGTGCTGCTGGCCATCTCATGGAGGTTAGCAGCACTTGCCACACTTTGACATGGGAAGTGTAGGGCAGTGCTTGAGCTGCCTGAAGCTGCCAAGGAGATGTACCTGGTCTTGAAGCTGTCAGAAAGGGGTATTTAATGATCCCTGATCCATACAGACCACAAAGGCCCCCCTTCCATGTTCTCAAGGACCAGAGAGAGAGTCAGATGATGGATGTGGTAGGAGAGCATGAATAGATAAGACAACAGATTGGGAATAAATCAGCAATGGGCAGTGCCTCACTTGGCTCCCTCTAGTCCAGCTCTCCTGCAGCACAAATGTGTTCCCTGCCTGCATCTCCAGATTCACTGTTCAATCTAGTTTCAAATGTCCCAGGCTTTCCTTGGGAGAAACTTCTCCACAGTCTCATAAATCTTCTTGTCAGGAATTTTTTTTCTTGCTACGGACCTGAAAAATTCTCTCTCTTAATTTCATGCTGCTTATCCTCCCTCCTCTGTGCTGAACCATCCCCTGGATAGGTGCTGGAGCATGACAGGAGCAACATTCTCAGCAGCGTCTCTCTCTCATTCTGTTCTCTTAAGGGGTTATTTCTCTCTCAGTGCTAGTTCCCTTCTTCCTGCTTCATCCTACCTGCTCCCAGGCAATGCAGCGAGAGCCTCAGGCTGCACTGGTGGTGGTGGGAGAAGCATAGGGATGAACCTGATGGGAAAATTGAGGGGTTGAAGGGGTTCTCTGGAGCCTCTGAGCCCATGATCAACTCTCCTTAACCCATCCTGCACCTAACCTCTTCCCAAAGTCCCCCTACTCCTCACCGCTGGCAGTCAGGAATAATCCTTTGCTCCTCTCTTTTCTGGTGTCCAGCCTGAATTTTCTTTGCTGCAGCTTCAGTCCCTCCCTGTTTCACTTTGCCCAGCATGGCCATGGAGAAGAGCTCATTGCCTTGACCTTTGCTGCAGCTTTCCCAGCACAGAAAGACTGCTAGATTCCTATGTACACCAGTGCTTGATGTGACAAGAAGTGCCGGATCTAAAAGTCCTTTGGGGGTCTCCTGGGAAAAGACTGCAGGCTGCTGCCTCTGCTCTCCACATACTGCAAACAGACGAGCCCAGAGGAGCACCTTGCAGGTTAATCTCAAGACTCTAAATGTGGCCATGTTGGGTTGCAGATGTTGATGCCAGAGTGTATTTATTCATTTCACAGTTTTGCTTATTTATCAGATCCTGTGATCATTAAATTGTGCATTACCATTTGGCATGTGGCAGGTTTTAATTCCTATGGCTGGTTTATGCCCTCTGCAGGTATTAGCCTAAATGCATTTCCTGACAAATGATGGATGCTCCGAAAAGCTGTGGCAACATATTTATTGATCAGAGCTCTCTGTAACCCCAGCTCACTAATGCAGGCTCTCGCAGCGCCAGGAACTATTGTCTCCTCAGACTGTTTCATTAACTCAGATGTGAGGGTTTGGACTTTCCTTCCACGGAGGATGGAGTAAATCTTGAGCAGTGTCAGCTCTGACAACAGCTCCGGCTCACTAAGTCGGCTAGACCTGGCCTGTGCTTGGCAAGGGGACCTCCGAGGAATATTTAGGGATAGCGAAGTCCTTCAAGGACTTTCCAGAGAATGTGGGGGCAAACACAGACCTTCCAGGTGTATTCGGGGTTGGAGGATGTCTCTGCAATTGCTTTTCTTGCAGATATGTCTGACCTGGCACTGTACACATTCCTGCAGCTGTAGAGGTTGGGAGCACAGCACCTAGGTGCTGCTGCAGCTTTTCCCTAGCACAGATGAAGTTTGCTAGTGAAGTGCCAGCTTGAGGCTCCCTGCAGGGTCTGCAGTGCAGAGCTCTTTTGGTGCTGCAGGGAATGGGATGTGTGTACAGCTAGCAGGGCAGTGTTTGGAAAAATCTGGTAGGAAAAGTTCTGCTTAGAAAGCCCTGTTTTTTCTAGGGAAAAACTGTTAACCCTTGAAGAGATGGAGAAGTATGAAAGTACCTTGAGTTACCCCATATTTCATGGAGATCTACATGGACTTGGACGGGCTCAGAAAGTTAAGGGATACCATAGCAAGAAGAGATGAGTAGTTAATGGTGTGGTCAAGCTTGTTAGAGAACGGTCAGGAAACAAATTCAGGCCAAAGGTGAGTTATGGAGGCTTCAAGGAGAGACAGGTCACCTGGGTGGTGGTAACAGGGCTGCTGTGTGCTTCTTGCCTGCCTATACACATGGTAAAATACATTGTTGAAATCCTTTCCCTCTGCAGCTGCAAAACACTGTTCCTGCCTGTGCTTCCCAAACCCAGCCTGAATGAGTCTATATTCCTCAGGGACAAAGACCAGAAACCTTGAAAATATCCTCACACTTCTGGGAGAGAGTAGAGTAGACAAATGCAGGATGTTGTGCCCCATCCAGGGTTCCACTAAAGCAAGGCTTCATGAGATGAAATGACCTTGCAAGCAGATCATGTCCAGAACCGTGGCAGTGGTATCACTGTTCATGGTGAGCTGCAAACCTCCTCTCCCATCCAAAATGTGGGAGTTGTTTCATCCCTGGAGCAAGGCAAGGCAGGCAGCTTCTCAGCACCTCCATGTTGCAAGATACTGTGGATGAAGGCATGTTGCTTGCAGCTGGCTGCTAATGACTGCTTCTAATGGCTCCAAGCCCTCCCTTTGCTCTGTGCTGTGCTCCAGTGGTGGGAGAGGATCTTTATGCCCCAGCAGCGAAAGCTAGCAATGCAAGTGGATGCTACAGTGGACAGACTATCCCATTTACTTCCCAAGACACATTTTTAGACTTCCTTCCCTGAGTGTGTCTTGGGTCCAGCCATACCAGCCTGTGCTCCCCTGGGACCATGCCACAACATCTGAAACCTCAGCCCTGCCCCGTCATGTCACCTTCTGTGAGAGTAGCAGGACCGGATGGCATTGCCTGGGGGCTTATTGCAGCTCAGTGCCTTGGAGGGCAAAGCGGGAAAGTTCATGCTACATGAGAGTGGCTTTGCTGGGCCACAGCTGTGGGGCACTGAGGGGTGGAGCAGATGGGGGTGAAGCTGCCAAGCCCCCGGCAGAGAGGGAAGAGGTGAGTGGTTGCAAAGAGATGGTGGGAGGGTGGAGTGGTATCCTGTTGGCTCCTCAGTTATGGGAAACTTTAGCTGATTCAAACCTGCTGCTGCGGCTGGTTTTGTCTGCTGGAAAAGCTGCTCTCTGCTCATGCTGGAGAGGAATGACAGCCCACATGTTGCAAACATTTCCGGTAAACCAGCTCCTCACCCATTCTCCTGCGGTTTGTATTGCCTGAACGCTCGTGGTAAGAACAGATGAGTCTGCCAGGAGAGAGAACTCTGGTCTCGGGGTGACACTGGAGCACTCCACAAGGCTGCCCAGCTGTGATCCCTATGGCTGGCACTGCCTGAAGCTCTGCCTGTCGTCACCACCTGGACACATGCTATTTGGTGTGCCCCCGGCCAGGATGCTGGCTCATCTCCTCTGACCTCTCACTCACACAGCCCCTTGTCTGGGGCTGGAAACTGCAAATGAAACCTTGAGGTCCTGGGGCAGAAAGCCATGCCTTTGCCAAAAGACAAACCGGGCACCAACACCTTGCTCATGCCACCACTCACAGCTGCCTGGGTTTTGGGGCTAAATTGGCCACCAAGGTGGCAAATCCACCAGCCCACCAAACTCTGTGGTGAAACTGGAAGAGTTTCTCCCCAGTCCCATGCAATCCTCCCCAAAATGCCAGAGGCAGCAGGGGGTGCCCATCCAGGTGCCCTCTACTTGGAGAGAGATACCCTCTTGTTTGCCTGTACAAGCATCCCCATCTCTCCTCAGCCAAAGGTCCCTGTGCCTATGAGTAGCAGCCCATTAGGTTTTAAAGACCTCAATTGTCCCCACCGCTTGATCACAAATATTAATGAAGGTTGCCTTCAGGGGGCTGTGCCACGGCAGCAAGCTGGAGCCAGAGACTCCTTGGTGAGGGTATCTGGTACAAGTGGTTGCAAGAGACTTTTGGGAAGAGCAGGGTCAACCCTCCTGCCATCTCACGGGCTGGCAAATGCTTGGGCAACAGAGTAGGACAAGCACATGTTCCCCTGGGAAGGCACGGGCAAAAAGACTCTTTCCACCTTTACCTTCCCCTGCTGGAGACTGGAGAAGAGTAAGAGATATTTTATAGACAGAAACTGGGTCTTACTTAATAGAGAGAAATTACAGCTTTATGTGAGAAGAAGAAAGAAGCTAAATGAGGTGCTGATGCAGTGAGGGGGGATCTTTGTTGTTAAGCAGAGTCTTAATAATGCATAGAGTTGTGCTCATCTTTTGGTAACTTTATTTCACCATTGTAAATCTGTTTTTAGTGATGCCATTGTTTCAGCCTTACATCTTGTTTAAAGCTGGCCTGGAGGAGCCATCTGCCAGCCAGGAGAAACTCGTCCCTCTCTCTCCTCACACCAAACACTGGGAAATGCCTTGCTTTCCTACATATTGCTGCCAAACACCTGGGGGGCAGCACTGTGTCCAGCACAGAAAGTCTACAGCCCCTGCAGGGCAACTCCCAGGCATCACAATGGAGAAGAAAGGTCTCTGGCATCCAGTGGGAGAGCAGAAATCAAGTGAGGAGAAGTCCCAGTGGGAATGGAGATGCAATCAAAGAGGAAAACTCTTGATAACACCAGTTCGGTGCATACAGCTGGAGACACCATCCCTTTCATACAGGCTCTCCAAACAGTTGCAAAAGCACTCTTACCAGAGAAAAAAAACCAACCAAACAAATTAGGTGTGGTTTGTTTTGGAAATCAGCAAAACGGGATGGAAGCTGGCAGGTTTTCTCCTGCATCCCATTAGTCCCCATGTCCCTTTGCTTCTTCTGTGAGGCTGGAGACAAACTTCGGGAGCTGTTCTCTGGCCGGACAAGCTGCAGCACCCGGAGCTGAGCTTTAATTAACTGAAAGTGGCAGCCGTTCTGCTCAGCGCAGCAATCTCAGACTTCAATTGCTGATTGAGGTAAGAGCCATTTCTCACCAGGTAGAGGAAATAAGGCTTACATTGGAACATAAAAGATTGTTTTAATTAAACCTGGTATTTCTAAGCCCACTGCTGGCTGCAGCCAAACAGAGGAGGCAGCTGGAGTCAGCCAGAAAATTCCCAGAAAAAAAGGCACTTTTTAACTTTGTAGGCTAGAAACGGAGCAGGATAGAGCTGAAATAAGGCTTTTCTTTTGTTCTGAGGTGTATTTGCCTCTTGGCCATGTGGGCTGGAGGCATCAGGTTGGGCATCAGAGAAATGCAGCTGCCTGTGTGGTGTCACAGAGGAGGAAGACCTCTTCTGCCTGTAGCTCCAGGGGCTGTGTTTGCCCCCAGGACTGACTGCAGTCTGGGGTCACCCATTGAGACCAAACCCCAGCACCACACATCACTGTCTTTTGTCTGTGCCCCATGGTCCTTCTGTCCCTTCTCCAGATCACCCCTAGCTCCGCAGGAAGGTCTTTGCAGGAAGGTCAGTATCCAGATGAATTTCTGTCTCAGCATCGTAAATATCTGGAAGTGCTCTACAACCAGCTCTGAGGCTCTTTTGGCCAGCAGCTCCATGTCAAGCCAATGTGTCTCCCCAACAGCAACCAGGCCCATTTTTGGGTGCCTTTAGCTAATTTAGTTCTGTAGCACAGGAGCAAAACCAAGCAGCCAACAAGCCCCAAACTCACCAAACCTGGTGAGGACGTTGTGGAACAGACTCCAACATCAGCCCCTGGCTGCATTTTCTACATCTGTCATGATTTTTAAATCCTCAGTTGGAGAAGTAAATCCGTCCAGCTATTCCCCGTGTGCTCACCCATCCCAGGCATGGCTTATGCTGGCTGATGAGTTCCTTCTCCAGAGCTGCAGCAACCAGCTCTGTGGGCAGAAGCAGCAATCCAGGCAAAAGCACATTTTTAAGTGCATGTCAGCTCTGGGCTTTCCTGCTTAACAAGGTTAAAATCTGAGCTCCCAAAAAGCATGACTGGCTCAGGAATCAAGCTGGATTTAGGCTTAGGCTTCACAAAACAGCCAGGCAAGGGATGACCAGAGCCAAATAAACTCAGACAGACCCAGTGTGATAGCATGAACATCCCAGACAAGACCCATGAGGTAGACCCAATGTACACATGTTTTTCTGTATCCACGGACCATCTCCCACACATGCACCCAAGCAGGGTGAAGAACATCTGCAGATAAGTTTGCCCAGGTGCTGCTCTGTGTCAAGTGAAGCTCTTTTTCTCCATCTGTTTTGTTGGGTTTTTTGACCGGCTAAGGAGCTGGTTCTCCAGGACCCCCATACCGGCCATACCTGCACATGGGCTGGGTGATGTGACCAGGGCACTGGACTGCATTGGGGAAAATGGGGTCCTACCAAGCCCTTTGGAGGTGATCAGGGGCTCCAGCACCTCCCAGGCCATGACGACAAGCCAGGGGAAAAGCTGAGCCACAGCAACAAGAGCATGGGATATTTAGCAGTACCATCAGGCCATAGCATCCGAAATGGAAACTTCCCAGCTTGTTTTGTGCAACTAGTTGATATTAAATCCTCACTTGCTTGCCTAAAATAAACACGATTTAGCAAAGACATAAAAATATGCCTGTATCAACACACAGAAATATACTTACACGCCACATATCTGGAGTTTTCAAATGTTGTGCTTGCCCAGAATGCTGCTTCAGCAAAACCAAAACTATTTGCAGAACAGAGTCAGTCACAAAAAAAAAAAAAAAA
>VZTL01011860.1:28471-50849 GCA_013400535.1 Scopus umbretta
AAAAAAAAAAAAGCAAACTTTCCCAGCTTAGAAATTTTTGGGGGCAAAACCGACAATGGCTATTAAAGTGAAACTGTCTGCCAAGGTATTTTCAAACCAGAAAGCTGCAGATGAATCCAAATGAGCCTGTCCCAAAACTGGAGTAAATTTAGACAATCAAACAAATAAATGGAAAATAGCATGAAACTACTTGAAATGATCAAAGCAGTCTACATCAGTTGCCTTCCTTCTGACCTGGAAATACAAGCTTGTAAGAAGATAAAAGATCTCACAACTTTGTCTCAGTACAAGACAGGAAACATTCCTGAGATCTCAAATATTTCCACAGATCAGAACTTTTTAAAACTTATTTATTATTTACAGTGTCTCATGGTGCTTCTGAAATATCTCCTGATCTAAAATAACTTCACCTGATGAGCAGAGGAACCAAGACATTTTTGTACTGCATCAGTGAGGTTTGTCAGCTGTCTGGGTGTAGCCAGCTGATTTAAACTGCATATGCAAATTTAATTAATTAGGAATTAGGAATGGCAGCTTGTCAGATTGAAAAGCCAGGCTACACCAAGAGATGTAGACTCTAGCCACATACTTTCAGAGTGTCAGCCCTTAAGCAGGGCATTGTTAAAGCCTTTGTGGCGGGGATGCACCACTAAACTCTGGGGTTTGGAAACTTCCAACTCAATTTCAAGGCTTGGAAAATTGATGGTAACGCGTTGGAGAGGGTCTGCCCCAAACTGCCCTGCATGGAGGGAGAAGCGGAATGTGGGATTGTGGGTTGCTATCTCTCCTCACAGGCCAGGTCTGCGTCTGTGGCTCTCCAGCCAGATGTCCCGTGGGGTGGCTTGGGGAGACCAGGCAAACATCGCAGCTTGCAGATGTCTGCCTCTCTGGACGTCTCATTAGCCCAAATCAGAGACCAGCTTCCATCCGTGCCACTGCTGGGACCAGCTCAATCCACATCAATGGAGGGATTTGGCTGAAGCTAAATTTAACTTCAAATCACCCTGGCTAGAGCCCATGGATGTTCACGTGGATGCGTGCACCAGGACAGGGCGTTGGGCCGCTGAGCTGGTGCTGCGGTGGTACAATGCATCCATGGGTACAAACAGGGCAGGGCATGTTTCCCACTGTAGCCTCTTTGCCCTGTGGGAGCAAATGCTCCCCTGCACCACTGCAGGCACTGCCCACATCCAGCTGTTCTGCAGCTGGGGCTGGTTTCACAGCTCTACCATTACCAACATCACATGTGTAGGAGGCACCAGGCAGAGGAGATGGGACAGCAGGGCAGCCAAGGCCTGGCTACCCCTGGGAAAGCCACATCTGCTGGAAACCCCCTCCAAAGGTTTTTCTCTAAGCTTGCAGCTCACATCCTGTGTCCTGCCACTCCTGTTAGCCAGCCTGGCCAGATAAAGTCATTTATTTCCCACACAGCCTGAAAACACCCATTTCAGACCAATTTGTTTTAGGACATCCACACATTTTCCAGCAGAAATGCAGACCTCTGGTGTATTAAAGCCCACTGACGATTGCATTGGTCCCTCCTGCAGACCCCACAACCTGCCCACATGTCCCCCAAACCTCCAGGACAATAAGAGAAAAAATAATGACCTACGTTTCCCCATGAGATATTCGAAGTACTATGCAGAAGTTAGACCACAGGTTTGAGCCAAATTACAAGAATGGGTGTCCATGTTCACTTACACTTAAAGCCTTTACCATCAAAATGGATCTAGGAGCAATGGTGAGAGCTAGCCAGGGTACATTAGAGCCCCCCACAGTGATATTATTGTGCTGCTGTGATTTTAATATCCTTAGACAGGAGATAACCCATCTCCACAGATAAAAACAGGAACCCAACATGAAAATGCAGCCATTATCCAACTAGTCACAGTTTCCTCAGCTCTAGGAAGCTCTGAGTGGAGGTAAATGCACACAGGATTGAAATTTCAGTCTGCTCCAACTTTCTCCTGGGGCCAGAGCTATGAGGAGAGAAAGAAAAAGATTTACTTCTTTCAGAAGAGGCTTAAAGCTCTTTACATATCACTAGGTGCCTGGTGCAGCATGCTGACCAGGTCTATGCATTTCATCTCATTTCATCTCATTTTGTTAGAGCTTTAATCACATTAATGACAGTCCCAACATTTCAGAATGGCTCTGGATCAGCAGCTGAGCTCTGAGCATTTTACTGCAAAGGAGAAGATGCCAGAAGTCAGACACCACTCTCGGGTGTCCTGGCATCCCCTCTGCTCTGCACCAACATGTTGGGAACATCTTCTGCAGGGATGGAGAGGTGGCACCCACTGGAAATCATCTTCTCATCTCCCTCCTGCCACATTTTCTGCTCCAGCTCTGCGCATCAAGCAGGACCTTACAGAAGTCTCCTTTGGGGGTTCATGCCTTCAGCAAGACTTGCAAAAAATCATTGTGAAAATAAAGACTGCTTAATCCAGAGCAGGGGGAGGCAGAAGGGAGACAAGAAAGGTCTGCAGCCACATAAAAGGGAGCTTCAAAGAGGACTTGAATAGGCAGAGCTCAACTCTATTGGGCACGGATAAAAACAATTGCAGGCACTCTGCAGGGAAGGTTTAGGTAAGACATTAGGGGACATTTTCCAATGATACAGGCAGTGTAGCACAGGAATCAGTTGCCAGGAGGAGGCAGGAGCTCTCATCAGCTGTTTTAAAGAAGCAGTTAGCCCCATGCTTGGCTGGGCAGTGCTGGGCTCAGCTTGGGGCAGGAGCACGGGGCTGTTGGCAGCTCACGATCACTCCCAGCATGACGACCTCCACAAAGCAACACATGCCCAAAATGCACAGCAGAGAGGAGACAGCCCCATTAGGCCTGCTTTGGCACCTGCGGTTCAGAGCGGGCAGGGAGCAGGTGATGTTGTGTCTGCAGCAGCATCCTACGGGTCCTGCTAATCACACTGAAATAATCAAGCCTAGGGAGTCAAATGCATTAAGTGCTAATTACAGGCATCGCTAATCCTGCAGGCACTCTGTGTCCCCATCACCATGCTCAGCCCAAAGGCAGGGAGCCTGGCATCGTGAAAGGAACGTGACAGCCCTGAGCATGTTGTGCCAACCTCTACACCCCATTGCTGATGCCCTTCATCATCGCTCAAGGGCACTTGCAGCCTCCCAGGCACATGCACAATGCACTAATGGAAGGATTCAGTAATATTGCTGAATTAGCCTCCTCATTGTCTCCTTCCATGACCTTGGGCAACTTTTTCAATTGCCCCTTGCAGGGAAGATGGTGCTTGCCCAGAGCCCAGCACAGGGCAGGGGGGAGGCTGAGAGCCAGATCAGCAGTGCTCTGATCTGACACAGCACTGTCTGTCCATGTGGTGGAAATGTGTGAAAAGCTTGAATCATGCTGGCATTTCTCTTCTTCCTGCCCATTTCAGCTCTGCCTGTCTCCTCCCAGGACTCAGCACTGTAGCAGATGTGGAGCAATCTTGAAACGACAGGACAGTTAAAGACTGGAAGCTCTAATAAGATGAGATGAAATGCTGAAAATCAGACCTCTGAGCTGCTCCAAACACCTCCTAAAATGCAAAGAGCCTTCTGTAAGAAGCAAATATTTGTCATTTTTTCCCCATGGTCTCAGCTCCACACCAGCAACAGAACAGGTTTCCATTTCAAACCCGAGCTTTTTTCTCAGCAGAAGAGAGGCTAACCTGGCACACAAAACTGGGGGCACAAAAGTAGGAATATGAAATTGTGCATCAAAGCAGCAGCAGTGCCTGTGTGTCTCATCACTGCATCCAGATACCCAGCTCCTGGGCAGCCACTGATCCCGGCTCACAATTCACAATTACTACATAGACCTCATTTCAACCAGCATGCCTCAAAACACTTATTTAATTGCTTGATATTCAACTCTTTATGAATTGCTAATTACTATGATCTTATTTGCGTTTTCACTAAATCAATGCCCAGACAGCATCGTTCTGTCATGCTACTTGCCAGGCCTTTTACTGAGTAGTGGCTGCATATTTCCTTTTCCAAGTGAATTTTATCCCTTGCATTAACTTGGCTTTACAGACAAGGCTTTAAGCATGGACTAAATTAACTCATTAGCCTCAAATAAATCCAGTGGCCAAAACAGGCCATGTTTCATGGACTGTTTTCCACCCCAAACTGTCCTGGCAGCAACCGCAATCAAGAGGGTGGGATATTTTCTCAGTGACTGCCTTGGCGATCTCCCTGCACATGAACCAGTTTTAGCCCTCAGGAGAAGAGCCAACAAGTTTAGATTGAAAGTTGGCCGCACATTTCTCCAGCAAAATCTTTTATTTTATTCGATCAAAACATTTTCACCAGAGAAAGAACAAATGGAAGCAAAACACTATAGTTCAGACCAGGCAAAAAGGGGCTGCCTGTAGTGTGGAGATGAGTTACGAGACGGAATTTCTGAGCCTCACCTGCCCCTGTTTGTGTGGGTGAGGTGGGGTCAGACCCATCACCTGTGATGCATTTTATTCCCTCCTGTAGGTCACATACCTCATTCTGTCAGGGGAGACCCTAACCGGGGCCATCTCCTGAGACCTTTTTCTGTTTCTTGCCAATGCAGCCCCCTAGACATCTGTAGCATTTCTTCTCTTTTACATTCAGCTCTAAAGCAAGCTGTTTGTTTGCAGGCTGGCAAGGGCGGCAACTCAGCTCATGGCCGGCCAGCTCCTACCCTGACCCCCAGCCAGGGCTCCATACCAATTGCTCTGCACAGGCTTTTATGGCCTTTTCAGCTGCACTCAGCTTTGATTGTGCCTGATAAAAATGCACACGGACAGCTTTGATAATCACTGATGATCAGGAGCTTTTAGGAGGCAAGTGACTGGGGCCAGTGCTAGCTTGATGGATTGGGTCATTAGGAGCAGCTGTTTCCCTCCTTGACTTGCTTTTTAAAGGGAAGTTGCTTTTTCCCCCCCTTGGTCCTCTGGGAAGATGTGTGTGGGTGTTTTGGGGGTCCCTGGCTGTTGCACTTTCTTAAAAGCATAAGGGTATTGGTGGATATGAGAAAGGAAGTCATCATAGCCCTGCTGTGTCCTGGCTAGCACACACAGCAGTGGCTTTGAATAGTAATTTTTGCATAAATAGGCTGCCAGCCCTGCCAGTGCTTGAACAGGCTCTCCTGGCTGCAAGCGGAGCATCTTTATCATCACAGTCCCCTGCAGTGAGGACTGAGGTGCAGGTGGGGAGCAGAGGCGCAGAGGGATTAGAGGCAGTTTCCAGTGTGCTATTCATGCTCCTGAGCTCTGCCTGCTTAGCTGGGTGGGCTTGGAGGCATGAATGTCTCCTCTGTAGTGGCCCAGCTGTGAGCTTCATGTGGGTATTTGGTAGTGTGGGGATGCCTGCCTCACAGCAACCCCCATCCTTCTTGGTGCAACCTTGATGAGATGCTGTGTCAGATTGCCTACCTTCCTCAGAGAAAAGCTGTAGTTTTCCAGATGAGACTTCAGCCCCTCCAGGACAGAGAATTGTCTGTAATTACCACCTACCAATGCAAAAGTGCATAAACACAGTGGTCGTAAACACCCCCTTGCCTTGGAGGAACCCAGCTGCTGCCAGCAATTATTGAGTTTGTTACAAACCCCAGAATGTGTTTACAGTCTATCTCATGCTGCCTTTCCCTGACCTCCTTGAGATCTCTGAGCTGTGGCTTGGGATGCCCATGTGGACCCAGAGAGGTGATACAGCCCTGGCATTGCTGCCAGAGTGACTGTCCTCAGTCTTCCAGGGTCCCTGCAGCAGAGCCAGCAACACCCATGGCTAAATGCTTTGCCTTGTGCCAGGACCTGCTGCTGTGAGGGGAGCAAGCCTGTGTGGCTTCAGTGGCTGCCTCTCCAGAGCATGCTCCCACCCCACAGAAAGAGCCAGGGACCTGCTGCAGCAGCTAAGCCTGGGAAAGGGTGGTGCGTACCAGCCTCCAGACCCTGCTGGGCTGCAAAACCCCAGGGAAAAGCCAGGCTAGGAAAAGTGAAACTGTATTTGGAGGAACCCATCACAGATGCTATGATAGCTCACTCTGCTTGTAGAGATTTCGCAGCCCTGGGCTAAAGGCAAGATGAACTGCTTTGTACAGGCACAGTAGGTATCTCTGCTGTGGTAGGGCTGAATGCATCCTTGGAATGGTTCATCCTTAGATGTCCCACTGGCCTCTGGGGATGGGTGTGCAGACAAGGTTAATCGTAGATGCTAAATATCTGCCTCCCTGAGGACACCTTGCTCAGCCCCTCCTGCTCTGCTGAGACACCATCAGTTTAGGAATTAATTATAAATGTTGAGTTGGGAAAAAAAATCATTTTGTTTAATAAAAAAAAGGGGGGGGGGGGAAGAAAGGGAGAAAATTTGCCAGAGCCATACATTAAAAACAAATTATGCTAATCAGGCAGGTGAGCCAAGGCCCGCCAGGCAATTGGGAAGGCAATGTGCAGGCAGTAATTGAAAAAAGTGAGACGCAAGCGAACCGCTTATGTGCTGGCATAATAACTCCCAACACATGTGTGTAATCACCAAGTTAACAACTGGTAGCAGTGGCAGAGCAGGGATGAGAGCTGCCCTACGCTGTGTCCTGGGGTCCCTGCTGCCCCCCAGTCACTGGGATGGGGTCTGCGTGCCTGGCACTGAACAGGCGTCTCAGCAGTGATTCCTCACTGTGCGCCTCTCCTGGCCCTGACAAACCTCAGATCACCCCCAGGGTTTGTTAAATGTCTGTGAGTTAGTGCCAGGGCTCCCTTTATAGCCCAAATTATGGGTTATTGCAGAGTGTGAGCATTAAACACCTGCTGCAGGAGGGATGCTGTTGTCCCTTTGCAATCAGCTGCTTCTCTTTCCACCTTCTGCCTTGGGGAAAATCCTGGCATCTCATCCTGCTCTGCTTTTCCCAATACCCCTGCTGGGTCCAGCCTCAGGCAATGCCCAGGAGAGACTTTGTCCCCAGGGAAAACCACTGAGCTGTCCCCAGCCACCTGGGAGTAGGGGGCAGCCTTGGCCAAGGCTTTCCCTAAGGTTGCCAATCCTAGCTAGCAGCTGAACTGGATGCATGCAAGCATGCAGCCCCTTTCCTGTGCTGTCATGGCTGGGAGGCACTCCTCCACTAATGTCAGGGATTTCCTTATTGTGTGAGCTCATGAAGTGTGACAAGGACGTTTCCCATGCCAGAGTCCCTCTCTGCAAGGGGAGCAGACCATCTTGCCTGCTACGGGGAGAGTCTTGCTGTGGAGTTGAGCCTGTGCTGGCTTCTATGTCCAGCTGTTCCTGGGGGAGGGCTGGGGATGCAGAGGAGCTTTTTGGTCTCCTCCTCTTCACCTCCTAATCTCCAGGGAGCCTTGATAAACAAGGGGATGGATTGGAGTCTGGGAGAGTTTTCTGTCTTACTGCTTCAGTTGGGTCATGTCTATGCATTGGCAATCAGCATGCAGTCAAGCCCTGAGTTTGCACCAGTGAGTATCTGCAGGGCATCTGCATCACACGGAGTGCAGCAGCCCCTCCAACTTAATGGCTAGTCTGGCCTGATTCCCATCCTAGACCCTCTCTCCAGGACTCTTGCCCACAGAAAAGGTTATGTTTAACCCCAGCTGCTGCTGGTAATCCCTTCTCTAACCCCATTCCCACCTTGTCCCTCAGCTCGCTCCCCCATGGTTCCCCTGTAACCATTTCACAGATCCTTTATGTTTCAGGCTATGCTGCTTTGATTGCTTCACATCCAGTGGGTCAACCAAGATCAGGACTCATTTATGAGAGATGCTATACATGCAGACATCATCCCTGCTCTGGGAGCCTACAGGTAGCTCAACAAGCCATGGTTTATCCTGGGGAGGGGGGGAACAAAGGCCCTGAGAGAGGTGGTAACTTGCCCCATGTCACAGAGAGGACACTGCATGAGGAGTAGTCCCAACCCAGGTGCGACCATGGCCCCATGTAAGGCATGTGGAGTGCTAAAAACAAGACAAACTAAGCACAGCTGGCATAAAATCCATGCAGTACATTGAACTGTAATGATTCTGACAATAAAGCAACCCAATAAATATTATGAAATGAAAACAGCCCTCCGGGAGCATTTGCTATCGATTGCTGAGAGCTGGCATTTGTGCAGCAGATTACGTGCGAGACAGGTTCGCTCTGCCTTTTCTTCTTTCCCTTTTAAATGCAGAATGAAAAGAGCTCTCTGGAGTGGTGTTGGAGGAAGACCCCCTCCCCCTTGCACTTGGGCGCTGTCAGAAAGGGAGAAAAGGAGGGGAGTGAGCCGGGGAAAGCTATGCAGCAAGTGGGAGAGGAGCGTGGGGATGCAATTCCTGTCCTTGCAAACAGTGACAGCTGTCTCTCCATCTCAGCCTGCAGAATTATGGATTCCTCTCCATCCCCAAAACATTCATATCCCTGTGGCTGATGCATGACATGGGTCTCCTTCCCCAGCATGGGGCAAGGGGAGCTGATTGGTGTGTGGGGCTGAGCAATGGAATCTGGAGTGGGTTTGTCTACACTGGGAGGGACTTGGCACAGTGGGAGGAGTATGCTTGCCATTGGCACCTTGCAAAGCTATAGCTCTGGCCTTCCTGCCTCCCTATCCCTTACTCAAGCACAGGTGACTATAAATGCTCCTTGACTGGCCTGGCACATGGACCAGCTCCCAACTGGGTCCTACTGGGTTGGTGCTGTGACAATGGGAACGCTGATGTACTCCAGGTCACTACTTGGCACATCACTCAGTTTCCCTGGTCTTTGCCTGCCATGGCTCTGGTCATGGTGTCCATACTTCACCACCATGACCTGGATTTTCCTTTTCCTTCTTCCCTGTCCTTTTCTCTCAGTGCCCTATGGGATGCTCAGCTGAGCCAGCCCTCCTCTTCCTGGACTGATTATCTGATGCTGTGTGGGAAGAGGGCGTGAGCTGGGGACTGTGTAGCACAGGGGGTCCCCAGTCCAATCTCTGGCCAGTGCCAACCATGTGCCTGGGCACCCTGGGCAGCCAACCCACGCTCTGGCCTCCCTCACACACAAGCCCATGCTCCAGGGCATGGACTCCTCTTGGTTTCACTGGCTCCTGCTTGCTGCTTCTTGAATCCTCTCCACCTTGTTAATTAACCCTGTTCCCAGTGAGAGCCTTTCTACTGCCACTAATTACAGCAAAACCAGCCTGTAAGATAAGTGTAATGGACTGGTCCCTACCTGTGGTTTCTAACAAGTATGGGCAAACTCATAGGACACATGAGAGGGGGTAAGGGAATTCCTCATAAATTTGAGACATGAATCAAGTGGGCAAGGTGTCTCTTGTGGTATGAACAGAGTCCATTGGATGAAGCTAAGTGGAGCCAGGTTTTGAAGTAAAGAAGTAGTCCTTCCAGCAACAGGCAGTGAGTGTTCGGCATTCTTGTCACGGATATTAAAAGCTTACCTGGACTGCAGGGAAGACTGGACAACTTTATAGAAGAGAGAGGTTCATAGTTAGAAGGGAATTACATCTTGCTCGGGAAGCCCCTGAGCTGAGCAGCTGCTGTGACTTCAGCAAGCACCCAAACACTGGTAAACCTTGGCGCTGAGCTGGGCTGCTCCAGAGCACAAACCTTCAGTACTGCTCTTCAGCTAGTCTTTTGTCCTCTCTGCCTTCAGCTATCATCATTTCAGCAAAACCTTCTCTTCTGCAGACTTGAGGCAGGGCACCAAATACTGAGAATCATTGCTCAGGCTCTGGTGGCATGTTTGCCATGAATAGCATGGTATTAAAAGAAATAGCATAGTATTAAAAGAAATATGTTTAAAAGCTACTGCAACAAGAGATGTCCTAGAGCGTGTGCTATCTCATCAAGCACATCCAGACTGAGCTTGGCTCTTTTACCAGCCTTGTTTTTCTGAGCAGCAGCTGATTGCGATTTACAAAGTGACATCTCCAGACCTCTGGGTTCTTCTTTTTTTATTCTGTTTTTTTGTTGTTGTTTTTCATTTCAGAGAGCTCTCCTGCAAACAACTTGGACAGGAATGAAAAAGAAAAAAGAAAGAATAGTTATCACTCGTTGGGGAGAGAGGATAAAATAGCTCTACCTATTGCAGGCATTTTGCAGATGGATGTTATGAGTGACCGGTGGGTGCATGACAAGAATGGGCCTGACTCTGCTTTCAGATATTTACCAGAATAATTTTGAAGTATCCGTGATAGAGTCAATAGTTATTACGCTGGATTTTTATCAGTGCTAGTGATAGCAATTGAAGGTTTTTTCCAAGGCATTGTAAAAACAATTCCTGCTGGCTAAAGAGATACACTTCTTTGCTAACTGGAAATAATCATATGCATTTTGATATCAGCATCTGCTAAATAAGTCCAGGGCTGTGTATTAATGAGGGCGCTGCAAGAACTTTGGAGGACAGGCTCAGAATTCGAAATGACGGGGATGGATGGAAGCGAGTGTCTGGAATCAGCCAGATGAAATTTAGTACAGAGAGCACAGGGTGCCACATTTGGGAGGGATAAATGAATGCATGAATGCATAGACAGGAGAGCCTGGAGAGGGAGCGGGATGGCAGGAAAGGATCAAGGGGTTGAGACGGATCACTAACTTAGCATGAGTCAATAGTATGATGGTTTAGCAAAAAGGGCAGCTCACCTCCTGGGATGCATTAATGTTGGATGTTGGATGTGAGCCATGGAAAGCTGCAATTCTGCTTTGTCTGAGCTGTGTCCAGGTCTGGGCACTGCAGCTGAGGGCACCTGCAGACCAACTGGAGAAGAACAGCAGTGTGTTTGAACAGAGAGCTGCTAAAGTGGGCCAAAAATTAACATTTCCTTCTTGTGAAGACATCTGTTTTTCAGGGGGAGAAAATGAAGTGCATTGGTTTCTAAGGGGCTCAGCCTACTTCTGAAAATGGACCTCAGGCTCCTCTGAGTTTAACTCCATGGGACAATGTCCCTCGCTTCTTGCTATTTCTGTCCCTCAGACCCTTCTCCCAGGTCATTAGACCCTGCCCTTTCCTCATCCTTTGACATACCTGGTTTCTTTTGGGGATATCTTATGATGGAGAGCAAACCATCCTCACCCCCTTTTTTGCAGGGTAGCTCCATTCCTATTTGCATTCCTTGGATGCCCGATGAGAATGGTCTCCTTGACTGACTTCTGGATGGGTAGCCTGGCTTCATGTTCATGCTCTGGGCTTTCCCTCTGCTTTATTCCCTTTAAAAAGGAACATGTAAAAGGGGCTTCTGGGCCAAAAATATGGCTCGTTTTTGAGACTGTAAGTCTGAGCAATGTTGGGGAAAAAGGTAACCCCGGCAACAGACACCACCTCTCTCCTGCTGCCCCTGAGACCTGTGTTCATGACCCCAAGGACAAATAACAATAAAACAGAAAACAGCTATTTGTATATGGAAGTGGAACTGCTTTGAGGCTGACCCTTTCCCACTGGAGAACAACTGGCTCCTCAGCTGCAGCAAAACCTGTGAAGTCCCTGGGAGGCTGTGCAAGCGGTTCATTATCCACTGCTTGACGAAAGCAAGAGGCAGACTTTTCCGCACCAACTCCTTCCTCTTTGCAATGCACTGTGCATACTGGCTTCTGGGTGACATTAACGTTTAGGCGGGTGTGTGTACACCAGAGGAATACAGGAATACTAAGTGTATCCCAGAGTGGCAATACAGCCTATGGATTAAGCTCTTCTTTCAGTGATACTAGGACAAACCTCCAGGAGGTCTCTTGAAATCAGAGGGGCGGATTATCTTGATAATAAAAGCAATCAGAATCTGTGCTGCCCCGGATATTGAAATGACACCACTGACTGCACGGGTGTCAAGCATGTGCAGTCAGGGATATGACTGGGACTGGTGTGGGCAGGGTTTTTTGCAGGTTTGGTGGCAGTGCCTGAGGATCTCGCCCTGCAGAAGGAGGGAGGATGGGCAGAATGCCCTGTGTTCCTGTCTGCTCCAACCCTGTGGTGACACTGCGTAGGGTGGGCAAGGGAACACAGTGGCAGGGCGGTATGAGACTGAATGCCCACCTTGGGAAAAGAGCTGCCTAGAGTGGATTTGTCTCCACTTGTCTCCACTTGTCTTTCCATATGTCTCCAGCAGTGGCTAAAATAGATTGGATGAACTATCTCCCCAGAGGTCTTCATTTCCTCTTTCCTTAATTGTGCCCACCTCCCCACTCCTGCATGGAGGGCACCCATGCATGCTGCTCCTCTCCAGGATCTCAGTACCCCAGGTACAGACCTGCACCCCATCCTGGCCTTGGCAAACCCTCCCCACCACTGCTCCTCCTTGCCAGCATTCTGGCACTGCTATCACAGCCCTCTCAGGCATGCCTCTGGATGGCAGACAAACCTGCCCTCATGTAGACACCCGTGTCATGCATGGCACCCTGGCAATGCCACCTCACTGGCCTTGTCCAGGGGGTAGTCAGGGTGGCAGGCTTGCAAGGGGAAGGGTGCCTCTCAGACAATTCAGGGACCCTGGAAGCTGCTCAAGGAGGTAAGTCTGTCCCCTGGGAGGCATCTCCTAACTGTTCCTGTCATTAAGGATGCTGCCTGTCTATGCAGGGCCAGGGCACACTGAGGAGGCTGGCTGGGCTCCAGCAATCCTGGCTGCATCCTGGTTTGCATCTTCGGCATGCAGCTGTGGTGGCTATGCCAGCCCTCCTGGTCATGCCTTCAAAGCAATGTGGGGACCAAAGTATCTCTGTGCCCTCCCGCATGACAACAGCCCTTACCTTACCCTCTGGGTGCTAGATGCTGAATAATTCACCGTGTTTTCCACCAGCTTGGTGACATCCCCTCAGTGCCCAGCTGTGCAGGGCCCTATGCTGCAGGCATGTTATATATCTCCTCACCAGCAGCATTTTGGGCTTAGCTGGGTTTTATCAGGATAATTGCCTGGCTGGGCTGGGGAGAGGAGGCTGGCATGGGGGTACAGAGCCAATAAACTCTGACTGGTCAATGACACCTGTGCTGTCCCACCAGCCCCAGATGGACAGGGCTGCAGGACGAAGAGCTCACTCTCCAGCTTGCAATGGGAGTTGATACAAATCAGCTCTTGCAAAAGCCGAAGTGCTCAGATGCCCGCTGCTTAACAGGCCTTGCAAGCAGCGTCTAAAGTGCTTGTGTTGAGATGAGACACGTCCTCTTCAGAGGGCTGCACTTCCCCATTGGCTCTGCCTTTTCATTCCTTCTTGCCTTTTTTCTGTCTGTCTGTCTTTTTTCATGTGGGTTTAGAAATTAGGTCAGTGTTGGAATATGACATGCCACTTGTTTTTAAAGAATAGGAGACAGGATGCCCTGTTCAGCATTTGAACATTGATGCCTCTGGAATGCTCCATCCTGTCTGCCAGGGAGGGCCATGGGGACTAATGTCAGCCCCATGTGTTACTGGAGAGGTGCACAGGCACAACTGCTGCACACACAAGCGCACGCACACACACACACACAGAGGCATGCACAGGCACCTGACAAAAGCCTTGCATGCCACCTCCCACACCAACCCGTGCATGCAAAAGCTGCCACTCCATTCCTTGTCATATACCCATTACTGACTTGAATGCATTGCCAGAACATCCCTTTGCACCCAAACACACAACTCCAGCCTGTGGAGCTTGTGGCTTGAATGTTTTGCTGTACTTCTCACATACATATCGCCTCTCTCATGCATTTCTTCAAATGAACAGGAGAGCGCATGCAGAGTCATGATCTCCTGTATGCCATTTCCTAGGCACAATAATCGCCCCCAACACTGCCTTGCAGACGGCTGCTGCTGTGCACGCACACACTCTCACCTCTACCACAACCTCCCGCCCGAGTGCAGCCCCTGCAGCTGGTGCTATCCTGCACCCCATCTCCCACCCACACACGCACCCTGACCTACGGACATGCTCATACGTCCAACCCATGGGCTGTCATTTGCTCTCCAGCATCCCTGCCTGCCACACGGCTTTTGTGAGAAATGGCTGCTCAGTCCCTTACTAGCAATGAAAGCAAAACTAATCAGGAGCAGCAGCCACCACACTTCCCGCCTGGGCAAACAGGACGGCTGAGCAAGCCCCGAGTGCTGCATGCAGCTGGGTCTTCTGGGGGCCTGGGGTGCCACTTTCATGGTTGAAATGAGAATTGCCACAGACCCGAGCTTCATTTTGTCTCATAGCCTGCACGCGTGAGGGTGTCAAAGGCCTGGCTAGGAGCAAAGTGCGAAGCAGAGATAAGCCCCCTGTTTATTTACTAAGAGAGAGATGGCAGATCTTGCTCTTCTCTGAAAAACAGACCAGGTGAATGCAAACAGCCTGGGCTGCCTGGGGAGGACAAACTCTGAGGAGCAGGCTCTGACCCTGAGGATCCAGCTATGAGTCCTACTGGCTTGGCATTGGCATTCTGGGGACAGGATTTCCCCTGAAAGACACCCCAGGCAACTTTCTCCAGGCTCTCTGCTCTGATGCACTGGCTGAAGTTGCAACAGGTTGCTGCTGCTAGTTGCCAGCACTGCCCCCAGCCCCAGCAGCCCCCAAGGGCTGCTGATGTCTCTGTCTCCTGCACTGGCTTTCCTAATACACCTTGTCCCCACCTTGCAGCAGCTCTGCCTTGTTCCCTCCCCTCTCAGCTCTGCTGAAACCTTTTGCCACCCTTGTCTCCCTGCAGCTCCCCATCCCTTTTGTTCCTGGCCATGGGCACCAAAGTATGGATGGTGGTACATTAGACACTACATGCTGCAGCGAAGGGAGCCCTGCAACCAGGTGAAGCATAAACGGGGTTTTTGAGCGATCTGATTCTTGCTGTTTCCTTTTGTCTCCTGTTTTTCTCCCAGCAAAGGGACCCCTGACCTCAGCACTCTGTTATTTTTCAGCTGCTGCCTTTGATTCCCCATACCAGGGATGCAGTCAGCTCCACACCCAAGTTTGCTGGCAGATGGCTTTCTGGGACCACGTGTGCTTGTGGTTTGATCTTGTTTGCTTTGTGCCTCTGTGGCAAAAAAATCTGAGCTGTGCTGCAAGGAATTCCTCAAAAGAAAGGAGGGGAACCATCACCTAGGCAGGGCAAGTCACCCAGCTCATGAACCAGCTGCCTCTGGTGCAGCACTCAGCCAGTGCTACCACACTGTGCCCCGGGGCATCAAGCAAAGAGAGGGACCTGTTTTCTTCCGGACAGATGGATCTAAAGGGAGGGGAATTAGCACGGGAAGGGAGACTATGTGTAGGACAAGGCATTGAAACTGGAGCTCCTATCCCAACCTGAGGATGCTCCTCTTGCCCTTGGGGTGGCTGAGCAGGATGTGCATGGTGCAGCATCACCTGCTGGTTATGGCAGAGCCCGGGGCATGATGTAAGGGTGATGCAGTACCCTCGGGGTTAGAGAAGTTGCAGAGACTTCTGAGAATACCATGAACAAGCCCTGGGTTTCAGGGCATGGCATCAGCAGTCCCCAGCTGCTATTGGGATGGAGAAACCTGTCAAGCTGAGACGGGAGGAAGAGGAAATGTGGTGCAGAGCCACCCCCAGCCTGGCAGGGGCAGGTAAGGCCTCTCTGTCCCCTCTCTCCTGGGGTGAACTGAGTCCACAGGGCCCTCAGTGCTGTGCTTCAGCTGCTGAGCCCCCAGTTCTCCTCCAGCTGGGATGGAGTATTTGATGCCAAGCACGGGCGCACACCGTAGCCAGCTCCCCGAGAGCACACTGGTGTGCTGGTGTGTGGCGTGCTGCCCCACTTGTGCACATGAGATGCTGTTTTCCACAGTTTCATGCATCTATAAGACAGGTGTTCTCCAGCAGCGCGGAGAGATTTACAACAGCTTATCTCTGTTTCTGGACGTGCGAAGCAGCTCTGATGCAGTTTGGGCGTTGTTTCTCCCACCAGCAAGCAGCGAAAGTCGAGTCAGGATGCCTGCGCTCCCAGCTGGGAAATGACAGTGCTGCCAAGAGGGGAGGCTAGGGCTGGAGAACTGCAAAAAGATATCCCCAAAATCCATTGATACCATCCCAGAGGGAAGCTGCTGAGAGCAAATGTGGGTTGCCTTCAGCCAGAATCCATGGGGTTACACAAAAGTCCTGGGGCTGGGCTTATTCTGGTCCCAGGCACCATCTCCTGCCAGGAAGGACAAAGTTCGCTGTTACAACATCTCATTTGATTGCAGCCCCTTCTGGGGTGAAGCAGAGCAGTTGTCAGGACAGCTGCGATAGCTCAGTGGGGTTAGGCAGGGGGAGACAGGCAGGGCAGGCAGGGGGGAAGGAGGGGATGGGAGAGGAGAGCAGGCACACTGGATGGGGGAGAGAATGCCAAGGGAGTTCTGATAGATGGAAAAGGCAATTAAGATGCAAAGAAAGAAGAAAGCGAGACCTAAAAGGTAACTGCCTAGAAAATTAAAATTATTCAGCTACAGAAAATAGATCTAATGGCTTCAGTGCGATATGTTCCCTGGCAGATCAGCATAAACAGCACGTGAGGGGGAGTTTCCTTAAAGGTGCCAGGGACAGAGAGGAGCCCCAAATCCCCCAGGGTCTCCAGCAATGACTTTCCTCCCTGAGGAAGAGTAGACTCCTTCCAGGCTCCTGTCTATGCCCTGGCTTTCTGCTGTAGGCCTCAGGTCCCTGGCTGCCAAACTGCTCTCCCCAAGGTGGTCCAGGCACATTTGTCCCCATGCCACAGCTGATGGCTTCAGCTCACAATTGTCAGGCTGCACGGGTGCAGAGGGCCACATGAGTTCTTTGAAGCCTCTCCTGTGGTCTGTGGGGTTAGTTACTCCAGTCTCATGATATACCTTGCTTCTGTTCTTTCTGAATTGCAGCCTGTATTTACATTCCTCCAATTTGCTGAGATTGTTTCAAATTCTAGTCCTGTCCCCTCCGGTGCCTGCAATCCCACTTGGCTTACTGGTGCCTGTGGATGGAACATGTATCCTCTGCTTTCCATCTCCTGAGCCGTCACCAAAAGCATTAGCCAAGCAGGGACAGCCTGCACTGACCACATTCACCAGGCTCATCATGAGAGTGCTGAGCATCCCTACTAAAAGGGAGAGGTGTTGGGGACCAGGGCTGTGGACATCAGGAGGGCAGGGAGCATGAGAGCTTGTGCAATACTGGTGCTGCCGAGGGCTGCGTCCCAGCTGTGCTGAGGCTGAGCTTGGCTGTACAGGTTGCTGGAAGGATGAAAACTTGTGTGGAGGGGGAATGCAAAGGCACATGTCTGATCTGGAGGAGCTAGTTCAGCCTCTTGCTGGAGAGCCCTACTCTGGAGAGGACCCAGGAGGGTCCTGCATGGAGCCCAGCTGCAAGGTGAGCGAAGCCTAAACCATGTCCAGGGAACTGTAAAGGGACAAGAGACAGTCCCAGAGGGTGGAAGAGCAAATAGGCCTGGCCATCCTACCCCATCCCTCCTGTCCTCCCTGCTAAAACGGGGATGTGGGAAGATGGGTTGCATTCACCAGCAGGCATCACCAGTGCCAACTGCACCAGTGCCCTTGACAGCAGCCATTCTAGGGATGGATATGAGGACAGCCTCTCTTCCTGTTAACATAAACATCACAGGGTGTTATGTGGTGTCTGTGTAGGGTCACTTTACTACCCCCCTGCCCCAGCATTTCTTGCCTAACACCTTGTTCTGTCTCTCTTTTCATCCAGTCTGGGCTCCCAGCTGCTTGTCTCCTGAAGGCACACTGAGAAAACATTGCATATTATAGGATGAGAAACAGTAAACACGCATTTCTTGCTAGTTTTCCACTTGTTTTTATTCTGTAAGCATCAGCTAAAGCCATGGGGATAGGTTATTTAATTAGAGTATTGTCTTTCACCTGCCTCTAGGCTCTGCTCTGCAGGGTCTTTTCAGGGGGGATCCCTTTCCAGTGAGATTCAGGAATGTCTTTAATGGGGAAGCGATGGGATCTCATCCCTACAGTGTCTTGACCCTGCCTAGCACAGCCTGTGCCTTGGGGTTATCATTCAGCAGGGGGTGGGATGCCAGCTGGAGGACAGGGAAGTCCTAAATCCAGCCCAGAGCTGTTTTGGGGCAGGACTTAATTCCTGGGACAGATCCTGCCGTGATCCATCAGATCTCAGTGGATTCTCTCTCTGAGATAATACTGCCACATAACTGTTCCTCTTTAATATCATGTCCCTGAAAAAAATGCCTATGATTTGCACTCAATGCATTGCAGCATCTTCCCCTGGAGGATTCCTAGGCTCTTTATGCACTCACTAATAATGATCTCCCTTACCATCACAGTAATTTATTTATTCAGCACCAAGGGGCAGGCATGCTGCCTTACAGACAAAAATACCCCACATCCTTTCAGAGGTGCTGGTGGAAGTTGAAAGGCTTGCTTTGAGACTGAAATCATGGCCCAGATTCTGAGCAAGGAGACCAGCTGGTGCTGAGGCTGCAGCCAGGAGTCTCATCCTGCAGCTGGGCTGTGCGGGGCTGAGCAAAGTTGCTCCTAAATCCCTTTGCAACTTGCTGCTCTGCTCCTGCTTTTGCACCAGCTCAGGTGAGTTGTGCCAAGACCCACCAGGGATGTCTTTGGACTCTTGCCTGGATCCTGCAGGCTGATGGGACCAGGGCTGTGCAACACAGCCTCACTCCCAGGGCTGCCGCCAGCGATGGTCAGACACATCCCACCTCTGGGATGGATGAATCATGGCCTGAAAATTAGTTGAGGTTAATCCAACCACAGGCTTGTGCAAGATATCTTTTGTGAATCCACCTGAAGCCCTGCAAGATCCTTTTCTTTGCCATGCACAGAAGCAGGCAGCTGTGCCTGGGAGGGGTGGTGGACACACATGCACCCCAAGGGTGGCTTGTCTCTAATGTAGAGACAAGTCCTGCCAAAAACCAAACACTTCAGTTGCCGCCCAGTTCCTGCAGCTTGTCCTCCCTGTGTGACTCTGCTTTGGAAGAGGAGGGAAGGTGCTGCGTTGCATGAGTACCCACCAAGCTGCAGACCAGGCAGAATCCTAGCACGTTTAACCCCACCATGCCCCTGGCAGAGATGATATTGCCCAGCTCTAAGTTGAATATGGCTGCAAAGCAGCAGCTCCACCCTTCTAGGCTGTCTGGAAACAGAGAGGTGGGAGGAGGGTGGCCGATAAGCCGAGAGGTACAGGATGTCCACTAAGATTTATTGTGTTGTGTTTTCAATTTGCACATCGACACAAGACAAACAGATGAGGTTTCAGTCCAGGAAGCTCAATTAATCAGGGCTTTGACAGCTGTGAAGCTGACCATTATTAATCCCTTTTGCAGACAGGCCAAAGGGGTAATAATTACACGTTGCCCCAAAATAATAAGGAAGGACATTCCTACTGCTGCCTCCCTTTCCCTGCAAGAACATTTCCTAATCATAGCCCCTGATACTACACTAATTGCAAAAATACTTCACCTCACCCAGCATGCTTGCAAAATGGGAAACGAAATGCGTAAGTGTAAAATCCTGAGAAAATTCTTCTTGGGGCTCTAAGGTTCATAGGAGTGGGGGCACTCAAAGCCAGGACCCTGGGAGGCAAGAGTTGATACATTTCCCTGTGCACTTCAAGCCACAACAAGCGTGTGCTGCAGTATGGGACACTCTGGATCCATTCCCATCAGGGTGAGCAGGTAGCAGGGAGGCATCATGTTCGGGATGTGTGGCAGGGAGCTCTGAGATGGATCCAGTACTCTCTGTGGACACAGAGGCTTGGGAAGGTTGGCTGTTCACCTGGTCACAGCACCTGTATGACCTGCAGATGCTGTCAGCTGAGCTGTCAGCTGAGTTCTAATGGGATGCTCCAGCCTGTGCCAGGGCAGGAGGGTTCCAACCATCAGAACATAACTTACCCTTCCCTATCCCCCCTCCAGGGAAGGGAGATGCAGCCAAGGCATCCGCAGCCACCAGGAATGGGAGGAGGGACTACTCCAAGGGCAGGGGAAGCAGGATATCCTCACTCCAGCCTGAACCCAGCTTTCTGTGGCTGCGCTGCAAAAGCTGCCCAGCCCCAACCCTGCCTCCATGGCTGGAGAAGTCAGACGGGCAGAGCAGCCTGTTGCTTTCCTGCACTGCACCGTGTAGATACCACCCCGATTCATCCGCCTCCAGACAATGTCATCTTCCAAGCGGGAGACATTTAAACAGTGAAATGCCAAAGGAGCAGTGTGGTATTTAAAGGCAAAGATGCAATTACTAAAGTTCTCGGGAGAGCAAGCACACAAATGAGGGAGGTTCAGAAAGAGGTTGTTTATCCCACTCCTAAATCCACGGCAGTGCCACGTGTTTGCTAGGAAGGGGATGTGCAAACATGAGGCTGAGCGGAGCATCTCAGGAGGGGATGGGATTTTTGACAGTTTGCCATTAGAGCATCTGAAAAATCTGACATTGCCTGTGGCCACAGGGAAGGTGACAAGCTGCAGTTCTCTCAATATTGTGCCTGGCTGAAGCTTCATTACAGTCATTAGTGGCAGAGGGAGATTGAGGGCTCGGTTTGCATCCCCACCCAGCAGGTGGGAGATGCAGATGGAGAGGAAAATAGCCAGGCAAAAGATATTCGTGGTAGGGTAAATTCTGGGCTGGAGATCAAATCTGGTCCTAAATCCTCTGCCCACTGCTCCCTCCTTTCCCTAAGTCTCCTCCCATGACATTTTGCACCCCTGCCCTCCCCTTTGTCACTGGCAATGGGAGCTAATAACTCAGGGGTGCTGAAAGTATCCGCTTTGGCATAGAGTTGAAGGTAGGCTGCTGTATGCTGCTGCTGCTGCTCCAGGCTGCTGGGTGGTGCAGCAACGGATGGGGCAATAGATGATGGTGTAATGCTGTTAATACAAACCACAGTCCACTGGCAGCTCCTGACACCACAAGAAATGCTTGTTTGTTTTTCTGATAAGGTTGGTGAATCCCCCACAGGGAATTGCCAGCTTGGACGTGGGACTGAAGGTGTGGACAGCCCAGCAGCAGCTCTGCAGTGCCCCAGGGAAGGAGAGCCTAAGATCTCCCCCCTTGCCTCTTCCCCCATTTCAGCACTGGATCTGTTAGAAAGCTTCCTCCCAACATCCAGCCCAAATCTTTGTTCTTCTGCATCTGTCAAGTGCCTTTGGTGCTGGGTAGTGCTAAATAATGCTAATTTTATTCCAGCTGCCTTGCTTTTGCTTAAAAACATTGTTGCAGAGAAAGAAAAATAAACTTCAGCTGGAAGTGCCATCTCTGAGAGAGAAATGTCAGAGAAGCAGTGGGGGGCAGGATTGAAAAGCTGAGGGGGGTTGGAGGCTGAGAAGGAGATGATGATGGTGTCTGCATGAGGCTGGGTGAGGAGAGAGGATGTTTGGGTTCAGACACTCTGCAGCACCCAGCCCTCAGCATTTCCCCCTGAAGCAGAAAATCTGCTTCTTCCTGGCCCTAGTAAAGCTTTCTGTGATTGAACATTGTGGTTTGGCAGCCCACAAAATCCAGCCATAGGGCACCATCATGGCCACACGGTGTGAACAGCTGATCTTCCCTAAGATTTGCCTCTCCATTCAATGATGCTGAAGCACTTTCATGGGTTCCCTTTGCACCACCAGCTTCTTACAAACTGCAGAGCATTGGCCCTGGCAGCTCTCTGGCTTCACAACTGGTTTAAAATACCACTATATCCACCAAAAAAAAAAAAAAAAAAAAAAAAAAAAAAATCCAAGGATCGGTTGTTACTTGTTGGAGGACAGATATTTTTGCTGTATTGCTGCAGTGGTGAGACCAGCCTTGTTGGGAGGACGGCTCCCTCAGCAAACCACACTGTCTTTGCATGGGAGCAAAGCAGGGAGCATCCCCAAGCAGCAAAGGGAATTCAATGGCAGCTTCTCCTGATGCAGTGAGGTGGAAGAAAACAGCCATTCACAGGGTTGTCTGGGGACAAGGTATGATGAAATGAGCCCCTGGCATCCACCACAGTGCAGGTGCTGCTGAGCTGGGGTCCCCTCCTGGTAGCTTTGCCTTCAGCCCCCAATCCCAAGCAGCAAGATGGGGTTTTCCTCCCTTTCCCAGACACCTCTGGATGCTGCTGGGGAATTTCCACCTTGACTCTAGGTCAGCCCAGGGCATTATTTTATTTGACCCTAATTTTTTTTTAAGAGCTAAAATAAATGGAGGGGAAGGTAAAAGCATTTCCCCTCTGCCCTGCCCTCCCTGCTGGAAGGTTAACACATTGGCCATTTCCTGCCTGCTCAGATGGGATAGCCTGGAGTTTGTCAACTCAAATTCAAATTAACTCTTAATTCAGTGGCTTCGTGTGAGGCCCTGGTAGCAGGTGGGGTGAGCAGCAGCTACAGATGTGGGCAGACAAGAAGGCAAGGGGCAGAGTGGAGCTGCCAGCTGACCCTGGGGAACTTGTCCTGTAAACCCTGGAGTTTACAGGAAAAGAATGAGTGAAGAAGGGAAAGAAAGCAAAAAAGCAGGGAAGAAGGATGAAGAGGGGAAGGGAAGG